>PVKM010034528.1:0-15526 GCA_004027735.1 Carollia perspicillata
TTTCTGATTGCCAGATTGGACAGACAGCATTAACCAGATAAGGAATAAAGGAAAAATAAAGTCTGGGGAAGATAATAAGTTCATTCTTAGGCAGTTAAATGGAAGTTTGGAGTAGAGGAGACTGTGACATCATCTGGAAATACAGATTAATGACTTATCAGTAGGCAATGGTTAAGAATACCCATTTATTAATTTATTCAACAAATACCAGGGCCTTAATATGTTTCATACACTTACTAGGTCCTATAGGCACAAGATGTTACCACTCATGGAAATTACAGTGTGGGTCCTGGTCAAGTAGCTCAGTTGGTTAGAGCATCATCCCTATACATGGTGGGGCACATACAAGGATCAACCAATGAATGCATGTTCCACCAATGAATAAGCAGATCAATAAATATCTTCTCTTTATCTCTCTCTCTCTCAAATTAATTAATAAAATTTATTTAAAAGGGAGGAAGGAAGGAAGGAAATAAATAAATAAATAAATAAATTGCCCTGTCTGGGTGGCTCAGTTGGTTGAAACATTGTCCTGATATCCCAAGATTGTGGGTTTGATCCCCAGTCAGGGCACGTACAAGAATCAACCAATGCATACGTACAATAAGCAGGGCAACAAATCTGTTTCTCTCTCCCTTCCTCTCCCTCTCTAAAATCAATAAATAAATTTTTTAAATTACAATCTAGTGAGAGTTAAGCGACAAACAAATAAAATAGTATTATTTTAAGTATCATGAGGAAGACATACAGGAAACCTGTGATAAAAAAAATAATGGAGTAGGGGACTAATTTGGATGAAGTGGCCAGACAGTACCGTTTAAACTGAAATATAAAGGAACAAAAGTTGTCCTGCAGGGAGGAGCTAGAGGGCAGGTGTGAGGGGAGAAGGCAGCCAGGGATACAATTTTTAGAAAATTCATGAACAGTAAGCCAATAAGAGGACCCCTTCCAGGAAGCTAAGAAGGAACAGACGGAGTTAAGAGAATAAACAAAAAGCTATTATTTTTACAAGAAAAGGAGTCTACTTCAATAGTAACAATACACGTGGTACTATTTAAATATAAACTACTTAGAATTAAATAAAATGCAAGATTAAGTCTTTCAGTCACACTAACCACATTTCAGGTGCTTAATAACACATGGGGCTAGAGACTACCATGTTGACAATGTGAACATACAGCATCTCCATCATCACTAAAGGTTCTCTTGTCAGTGTCAGTGTAGAGGAGGAGTTTACAGTGTCAAAGCTGAAGACAGGTCAAGTTGGAGGGGCACTATAGGGCCATACTTGTTCTTTCTACTCTCTTCAAGGTGAATTCTAAATATGTGTTGAATAATCAGATGTAATTGTGGTTTTAGAAGTGGGAGATTCCCACATCTGGTTTTCATTAAGTAAACATATGTAAGACTAGAGCTGGAAGGGATCGTAGCCACTCTCGTTTACTGTTTGCACAACTCCCTCTCTCGAAAGACATGGAAACTGTCACTGGGAGAGGCTGTGTTCAAGGATGCCCAGAGCATCACCCTGGCATCAAGACTCCAACATATTTCAGCTAATTTTTTCCCTACAGTAATATGGATGTATCGAACTTAAAGCTGAGGGGAAAACTGTAAAACTCGAAACCAAACATTTTTCGTTTAATTATTTCAAGGCATTTCCCCCAAATCACACTAATCACAGAGGGTTTGAGCCTTCAGTAATTAATTGGAATTTCTCAATACCTTGGAGCTCTATTTCAAAAGACAATTTAAATATTTTTTCATAAAATATGCTTTGCCTTTAAGAAGAATATACATTTAAACTGAATGTATATTCAGTTAGAGAGGGGGTTTTTCCCTCTCTAATCCTATCATCAAGTATTGTTTTGCTTATACCCAGCTTTCATAATGTTTTCATTATGAAAAATGTGCAACTATAAAAAATAAGTCTGTAAAATGTTTATAGTTTTATTTAGTAAGACTGCTAAAAATCATTCCTTTTGTAATTAACTGCTTTTTAAAAATTCAAAATGCAACAGGAAGCAGAAGGAAACACCTGTCATTATGGATAACTTAATAGGGAAGTTTCCAAACAAAACATTATGAAATTAAGAAAAACAAGAAGAATAATTCTATTTTCTTCTGCTTTGGAAACGAGATGATGAATACAAGGCATATGTGAGAGCAATATCTAATTGCTTCTTCATTTGTCTTTTTGAGAAATTTAGACAAAAGCAAATTGAGATGAAATATGGTTATCATATTTGATATATGAATAAGGAAAAACTCCAAATATTTCTAAATCAAACTAATCATGATTAGATTGATGTGAGACTACCATTGATTTATGTCTGTGAGGAGAAAATTATTTATCTATTTGATACATTTTACCAAGGATATTACATGTTCTTGAATGTGTAACTAAGTCAGAGATTTCCTCCAGAGAGGAGAGCTGAGAGTTTTGGGTTTTTGTTTTTGTTTTTTTTTTTTACAAAAGCTGCAAACTAGATTTTGGCAGTTAAATCTAACACTGTGTGTTACAGCCTCAACAGAAGCCCTTTGCCTTGCAGCAGGCATGTCTTCAGAGACCTTTAGAATGTTTAATTAAGCTCCTTGCAGTCAGACTTCAGAGGTTGTAGAAACAGCACATGACATAAACACTTGAGGCTCACAAACAGAAGTTGCTACATGCAGAGTCCCCCCTGGGGGCAGAAACATTCAGTGCCTCCACATTCCCCAAGTATAAAGTTTGAATTCCTTAGCTTGGAATTGTTCTTCCCAGTCTGCCTCGGTCTTCTCCTTTGCCTTGACACAGACCCTGCAGTCCACTCAGGCCGTGAAACTCCTGTTCTCCAAACGCAGCCTACATGTGCTCCCCTCTGTCTCTGGGCTCATGCCACCTACTGAACCATCAGCTACTTTCCTTTCCACTTAACCAGTTTCTACCCATCCATCAAGATCTAGCTCAAATTCTGTCTTCTCCATGACTTAATCTTTTTTCTTTGAAGCAGTTTTCTCATTATTCTCATCAGTCATTAGGTCTCAACATATGTGGCCTTGTATTGTTGGCTTGTTATTTTATGTATATTTGTTTTCCAAAGGTCATAATTCCCTAAAGGGAAAAGGAATAAGCATTTATTGAGCACTTGCTGTGTGATTCTAGTACTTTGTGTATTTCAGTCCATCCTCACACTATCTTAAGATACATATTATTGTTCAAAATTTACAGCTAAAAAAATAAGACATTAAAAAATTCCAACAAGGGACCATTGTCCTGTGTATACCAAAATGTCGTACTTTGATTCCTGGCCAGAGCGCATGCCTGAGTTACAGGTTCAGTCCCTGGTTGGGGGCATATGGAAGGCTACCAATTGTTGTTTCTCTCACACTGATGTCTCTCTCTCTGTGTCTCTCTCTCCCTCCCCCACCCGCTCTTTCTCTCTCTCTCTCTCTCTCTCTCTCTGGAATCAACAAATATATATATATATTAAATTTTTTTCTTTTTTTCCCCTCTGTTTAAATTTTATAGCATTTGCAGTTTTTTTTGTTTTTTTTTTTTATTTTAATTGTTTTTCAGTACAGTTTTCTGTCTTTTACTCCCATCCCAGTCCACCCCCTCAGTGCTCCCCACCTTCCTCCCATTTCCACTCCCCTTAGTTTTTGTCCATGTGTCCTTTATACTTGTTCCTATAATCCCCTCCCTTTTTCCTGAAATTCCCTCCCCTCTCTCCTCGGGATACTGTCATCCCCCTTTCTATTTCAATGTCTTTGGCTATATTTTGCTTGCTTGTTTGTTTAGTTGCTTAAGTTCCTGTTAAAGGTGAGATCATATGGTATTTGTCCTTTACTGCCTGGCTTATTTCACTTAGCATAATGCTTTCTAGTTCCATCCATGCTGTTGCATAGGGTAGGAGCTCCTTTTTTCTTTCTGCCACAGAGAATTAAATTTTCCCTGATTGGTGTGGCTCAGTGGATTGAGTGCCAGCCTGCAAACCAAATAATTCCAGTCAGGGAATGTGCCTGGGTTGCAGGCCAGGTTCCCAGTTGGGGCATGTTAGAGACAACCTACTGATGTTTCTCTCCCTCTCTTTCTCCCTTCATTCCCCTCTTTCTAAAAAATAAATAAAATTTAAAAATTTTAATTCTGACAAGATTAGTCAGCTCTTAATTGATATGATGTATCTAGCTCTAATGCTCTAGTCTTTCCCAATGTCACAGTATACTATACTATCCCTCTCAGTTCTTTTTATCTTGCATAGTACCAGTCACAGTATATTTAGTATATTCTCAATATCTGTGTAGTGCCCATTTTGCTAAAGTCAGACTATTCTCTATCACATAAAGTTGAGCGCATAGATCCTACTTGGTAATGCTGGATTTCTTGCATAATATCTTAACATCCTGTCCTCATTAACAGCAGTTCAACAAAAGCCTTTTATCTTTCTGAATCTATGTGATGTCCAATAATCTGCTTAACTGATTATTTGACTAATTGATGGAATTAATTATTTGAATATGAGCCATACACTGCACTACAGTCTTCTGAGGCACCAGGTCATGTAGACGGAAGACATCAGTCACGATCAAATTAGCACATCCACTCCATTAGAAAAAGCTCTATGGAAAACCATAATTAAATTAACAGGTGGCTCAGTGAGCTTGAACTCTGAGAGAGGGAAATCAACCAGGTGACCTTAATGGCTACTGTCACTGGGCTGGAGTGGCCAGACGAACCCACCTGTGGGTTGCCCCAACCAACGGCACACTCGTCTGTGTCAGCGACCTGCAGCTGCCGCTGAGAGTGCCTCCGCCACACAGTGCTGCAGACCTCGCCAGGTTCTGCCTCCTCACACCCAGGGAGACGCCCTCTGTTTCCTTTTCCCAGTGTATTAAGTTTTACGAGTTCTATTTCTAAAACAAAACCTCTTCCACATTTAACTGTGCCTCGCTTAACATGTCTTAAAGAAACAGCCCCTCCCTTTCTGCTTGCTTTGAGCCAAAGCCAGATCAGATAGGTATCTTTGAGATCACTAAGGGGCTAATATTTTTGTGCTTTAAGCTTTTGTTTAGGGTGCAGCTTTTCAGAGTCCTGGTATCAGCAGGGGTCTTTGATCTACAGCCTCCCTCTGGGCCCACACCATCTTATTTTCTCTGCCTCTCTCCACTCTAGACACTGGAATACTAGCTCTTCAGAGACAGTACTTTTTTCTTCTCTGAACTTGTATCCCCGCTTTATTTCCAGCCTCTGAGGATTTCTCTGACTTATGTACAAACTTAGCCACTCACCTAAAAGTATTTTATGAATATTCTATTCAGAAGTTTAGCTGCTTTGTAATGAAAAGGGTTTTCAGGACATTATTCTGCCAAGTGGCTAGAAGTAGAGTCTCCATGTACATTTTCTCCTCATGCTATCTGCTTTCTGGATGCTTTGACCTCATTGCCCTATCTGAATTTTATCACTCCCCCATGAGGCAAACACAATTCCTTGCCAAGTTATTGCCCAAGCTGGAAACCTGCCCCTCAGAGGGCACCCATGTGTTCTCACAAATCCCGAGAGAGTTGGAATCCGAATTCAGTATCATTTCTTTCAAACTCACTTTTTTTTATTCATGTAATATATTTTGTGTGTTTGCGTGTCTCTCATAAACTCAGCCTGTACTAGTTTTCAAAGTTACAAAAACACCTAAGCCATGGTGTGCTTCCTTCAGGACCACACCAATTAGTGGTATGGAGAGACTGGTAAACAAAGTACCTTCAGGGCAGCAGAGACGACAGTAGTGGTATGACCAGTGAAAAGACAATGTGTTTCCGAAAAAGAAGCAGCTCATTTGTCTAGAGGCAAGGGTGCATGACGCAGCAGAGAGGAGACAGTCCCCAGCCTCAGTCTTAAAGGCCAAGTGGAAGTTCAATACATTGAAGAGGACAGCATCATTTTAATTAAAGAGAAACAGCCTGAGAAAAGACGTCAAGACAAAGAACAATCTGGTATGAGGAGCTATTGTTGGCCGTTTATATGCCTAAAACATGAGGTGCAAGGGAGCATGGTGAAGAGACATTGAGGAGGTAGGTGAAAGTCAAAGGATGAAGAACTCTGAATGCCGTTTAGGCTATACCTTATTCTGAGGGCGCAGAGATCCCTGGAAGCCTTCCGAGTAAGAGAGTAATACGACAGGTGTGTATTTTGGAAAGCAACTAGAAACATTTCATAGCTCATTCCCCATTGCACCCCACACCCTCTCACATGGATGTTTCAGGAGGTGACAGGAGTGACTTCACAGAGCTCAGATGTTCAAAGCTCAAGAAACGTCCCTCTGATGCCCCTGAGAAAGCCTTCAGGTTTAGGTAGTTGCTTCCCTTTTTTGATCTTGAACGCTCTTAAGCCATCTGATCTAAGGGGAAGGAACCGTCCCATAGTACCCAGTTCCTGAAAACATTCCAGCTAGCTTAAACACCCTCCTCGACTCCAGCTCAACAGTGCTGCGCTGCTGATCGGCCACAGCTGTGAGCAAGTCAGGCTGGCTTCTCTCCAGTTGTATGGTATTTCAGGGATTCAGATAGGCTTTTTACATCACATTAAAGTGAAAAATAAAATGGCATAAATGAGCGTTGCAAATTTCATCCAGGTGATGAGAAAAAGGTCATCTTCTTTAGAGGAAGACTAGTTGCTTTTTGCTCTTGGCTACATTAGCTTATTGCACAGATGTTTCTGGATGAGCACTTACCTCATTCCTGGGCTTTTGTAACTATTTACATTTGACCCCTCTCACCCCAACCTCTCTAGTCTTTGTATTCGCAGTGTCTGACACAAAGTACAATAGATACCTCATAGAGGGGTGTGTATTGAGAGGTTGAGTAGATGAATAAAATATGTTTAAATGGAAAAGAAAGATTTTTTAAATTTATATCCTGAGTAACCAGTTTCCATCTTCTATAGGTTCCATACTTAAAACCTACTAGGAAAACTGAAATTAGTAGATAGTACCTGCTATGCACCAGGCATTGGAGACAAAAGCAAATTGTGTGCTCCCTGCTCCCTAATTGACCACTATAGCTGGAGAGGGAGACAAGTAAACCAACCCAGTGTAGCAACAATCATGATAGATACATGGAGAGAATGCTAGAAAAGGCAACAAACCCAGACTAGATTGGAGAGATTAAGGAGATTATCAGACTTCCAGAAAATTGTCTCTCTTAAACTCCATCCTGAATGAAGAATGAGAGTTAGAATTTTGTTTCACAGTCCGTGTATTATGATGTATAATAATGACCTGTAATGGGCCCTTAAGCCAATGAATTATGGATGACAAATCACGTGGTAAATTGAGGCCCAAATCATTTCCATAAGTAAAATGTTATAGTTCTTTATAAATTGGTGATGTAAATTCATTTATTCGATCACCAGGTGTTTGTTGAGCAGCCTTCTAGGTGTGTTGGGGCTACCTAAAGGATAAAGCATGAAACTGTATCTTCAGGAGACTATAATCTCCCTGGAGGCTATAATGACCTCACACACAAAACAGTTCATAGAAATATAGGGCATTATATTTACCAGACCCAAAGTCATTGGCCCAGGTAATAAGCATGCAGAAGTGAGAGTTGAAGCTCAAAATATTTGGGAATGGGTCATCATGAAGAAGTGGACCTTGAGCAAGTCTAATATAAATGGGTGAAAAAAATAGATAAAAGAAAAGAATATTCAAGAAGAAAACTTGAAAATGGAAAGACAGAGGTGGGGCTGAGAGCAGAATATTAAATCAATGTAGAGTTACAGAGAATTACCACGAGGCAAGTGCTACATCGAGTGGCATGGAGGACACAAACATGAAGGAGACACCAAACAGGCTGCCCAAGTGCCAGCGGTGGGAGTCTCCCTGGCAGCCCACAGCTTGATACACGGCAGACATGTTGAGTTTGACCTGCGTCATACCTTGAAATTTTTTTTCATCATTGTCAACTTAAAATTCTGGAAATGTTAAATAAAAGTCTAGAGTCTTCACATATCTTTAGAAATTTTAGAATCAGGCAATACTAGTCAGTGTTCTTGCTTGGAGAAAGGGTCCAGAGTTGAGCAGTGAACACTGAAACTGGAATAAAAGGTACTTCAGATAAGGAAAGGAGCCTATCCTAAGAGGGTGGGCCTGAACTAGAGGAATGGAGAGATTGGGGTGGATTCAGGACAGGCAGAGAGAGAAGAGTGCGGCAACACACGGTCAAGTACTGAAGGGTGTGGCTCCAATGATAAAAGCTGGGGCAGTTGAAGTGAATCTTTGAGTGTCAATAATTCTGGAAACTGTATTTTACAAATATATTGTTATGCTTTTTAGAAAGTTTTAGATCCTCCTCTAAAATTTCACATAACATATAATGTTCTTTTTATTTTTATTGTTTAAGTTCGCTCCCCACTTAATGGACAAAACATTTAACTTCTGGTAAAGAGCCTAGCTCTGTCAAAACAAAAATGAGATGCCACTACACCCCTTTTAGAATGGTCAAAATCTAGAGCATTGACACCAAATGCTGGTGAAAAACTCTCATTCGTTGTTGGTGGGAATGTAAAATAATACAGCCACTTTGGAAGACAGTTTGGCAGTTACTCACAAAACTACATATACTCTTACCATGTGATCTAACAATTTTACTCCTTGGTATTTACCCAAAAGAGTTGAAATAGTACATCCTCACTAAAACCTGAACATCAATGTTTATAGCAGCTTTATTCATGATTGCCAAAACTTGGAAGGAACCAAGACATCCTATGGGAGGTGAATGGATAAATCAACTGTGACACACCCAGACAATGGAACATTATTCAACATCAAAAAGACATGAGTTATGAAACCATGAAAAAACATAGAGGAAACATAAATGCACACTGCTAAGTGAAAGAAGCCAACCTGAGAAAGCAACAATACCATGTGATTCCTACCACATTACATTCTGGAAAAAGCAAAACTATGAAGATAATAAAAAGATCGGTGGTTCTGTGGAGAGGGTTCTGTGGAGAGGGGGATGAATAGAGGGTGAAGCACAGGGGAGGTTTGTAGGACAGTAAAACTGTTATGTATGGCACTACAATGGTAGATCCAAACCCACAAAATGTACAACACCAACAGTGAACCCTAACGTGAACTGTGAACTTTGGGTATAGTGATGTGTCATGTAGGTCCATCAGTTGTGTGACAAAGGTACCAGTCTGGTGGGGGATGTTGATAATGGGGGGGAGGGCTATGCATGTGTGGAAGTGAGGGCTGTATGGGAAATCTCTGTACCTTCCCCTTATACTGTGAACCTAAAATTGCTCTAAAAAAGTAAGTCTTAAAACAATTTTAAAAGAAAGAAAGGGACTCTGATATTTACTAGCTATGTGTCAAAGCTCAGCCAGCTTAGAGAATTGATTTAATTAAGTATGAGTAAAATAAAACTTCTAATATTTCCCATGGTTTTTGTCCTCTAGCAGGAAAGAATACATGAAAACACATTAAAATCTACAGTTTAATATAATCAGTCCTCATTATAAAGGATTTAAATTAGAAAAAGTAAATTATTTGGAGTGTGCTTAAGACATTTTATTTGCACACTATTTTAAAGACTTATTTTTTGTTATTTCTCCCCATTATTAAAATATGTATCATAATGCACTGCAATGTAAAACTATATTTTTAAAAAGACACTTAAATCTCACAGGTTAAGAAAATGCTAAGTAATTTGGTTTAAAGACTTGTTCATATTATTTGAAATAATTAAGTAAGGTCCAGGTAAAATAAATCAAATCTAGTGTCACTCAAAGATTACATTTTGTGTCTGTACAAATAGAAAGCAATATGTCAAAGTGCAGAGGTCACTAACAAAATGCCCCCACGTCAGTAACGTAGAGAAGTTATGGGGCATGATACTTCACAATGCTCTTTCTGCAAAGTCACTTCGCATGTTAAACATGTAAGGGTAATTCTTACTTCCAAAGGAAAGATATTCTCTCCCATTTTTCTACTAAAATATTATAAAGCCGTCACTTTCCCATTTTTGATAGAAGTATCAGTACAGGATACTTCACTTTCTTCTTAACTTTGCCAGAAATACAACTGTGATGCCACTGACAGCTTTTTTCCCTGGGAAACGTGAGAGAGAGGTGAGGCGATGGACACTGGAGGGGCAGTGCCCCACCTACAGAGAACCCTGCTCCAGCCAGTTGTTGCTATTCAACAAGCTTGAGAGCCACGCTGATAGAGCATCTGATTCCACATGAAGCCATAAATCCACATGTTAGGCAAATTTTTCTAATCTTAAACATGAGTAACTGGGTTTAAAAACTTGTAAACACTGTGGGTCAGATTAGGCCTTCAGCTTGCTGATTTGCAATCTCTGGAATAGATCATGCTCTAGACTCTGAGATTGAGTCAGAAAATCTGTGTACTAATTCTGCCTTTGCAACTTACTGGACAGTAGAAACTTGGGCAAGCCATTTCATTTCACCTATTTAAAAAGCTGTCTTAATGATGTCTTCATCAGGTTGTTTGTTTTTCTTAAGATTTTCTTTAAAATCTCCAAACACAAATAAAAGTTGGAAGAATTTTACCATGAACTCACCACCTAGACTCCACTATTAGCGTGTTCCTACACATGCTCTAGAGGTGACCTATCCATCTATCAATCATCAATCCATCTTACTTTTGGATCAGTTTCACAGCAGTTGCCAACATCAGTACACCTCCTTCATTGGATTGCTTGGAAGAATAAATGGAATGATGCACAGAAAGCATAAGCACAATGTCTAGCACGTGGATAAACCTCAGAGTCATAATGGCCCCTTTTCTCCATGTATAACTTGAATGTCGTTGGATCCACTACAAGTGTGTGTTTTATATTTGGAAAGAGAGAGAGACTTCTACAATAACTTTTTCATGAAAATCCTGTTGACCCTTATCCTCAAATTGTGTCCAGAACCTGGACTTCTGATTCTAGCCCCACCCCTACCCTGCAAAAAAAAAAAAAGGTATATCTTCATTTCTCTCTAATCCTTCCTCTTAAAAAATTAGATATAATAAAGCAAGCAAACATAGGAAGACTGTAACAGTTGGAAAGAAGAAGTCAGGCTGCTTGGAGAGGAAAGACACTGCAATGCATTCCCTGGATTTTCTTTCTGTTTGCCATTTATCCTGGATGGGGCACTGGAGATGCCTGTACCTTGGAACCCCCAACAAGCACAGATGAAAAAAAGCCTCAGGGAAAACCTGCTCCTTATAGTCAAAGGCCTGGGAAAAGGGAAGGCTAATAGAACAAGGAAACTTTTGATAATGCTAGCCCTACTCTAACCAAACACCAAAGGGAAAACTGTCCCTTGACCCTTACACTGCTGGTGGACTACACAATAGCTTGACTTCTGGGCCCACCAGGGGCAACCGGGAGTGGTAACCATGAGATGATCCTGCACCTCTTCCACTGGGCTGGTCTTTGTGGGCCAGACAGAGCTGGACCTCCTCCCCCACCCAGCAGGAGCAAAGGGGCAGAACCAGGTAGTGTGAGAGAGCTCCCAGATGAGGTTCACATTCGATTCAGTGTGTGATGTAAAGTAGATGGCCGTCCCTAATCTGGGTGAACCCATCCAACCTGCTGAGGGCCTGACTAGTATGAAAAAAGCATAGTAAGAAAAAATGTTCTCTTTTTCTTTCTGACTGTGTTTCAGCTGGGACATTCTGACTTCAGACTCAAACTGAAACTTCCACCATCAGCTCCCCTGGGTCTCCAGCTTGCCAGCAGTAGATCCTGGGTCGTCACAGCACCTGTGACTGTACAAGCCAGTTCCTTATAATAAAATTCTTTTACATCTCCTATTGGCTCTCTTTCTCTGGAAAACCCTAACTAATGCAGCCCTACTAACCACAAGAAACCAGATTCTGCCAATAGCTTGAATGACTATGGAAGTAGATTTTTCTCCAGAATTTCCCAATAAAAGCTTGGTCCGACTGGCACGTTGATGTTAGCCTTGTGAAATTCTCAGCAGATGATTTAGGCAAGCCCATCCAGATTTCTGACCTACAGAACTGTGAGATAATCGGTGTTGTGTTAAACTACTAAGTTTGTGGTGACTGTCTCTCATCAGTAGAAAACTAATACACTGATTTCTTCATCTCGTGCCATCCACCTTCCTTTATTCACCCAGTTCAGCCACACTGGCCTCCTGGCTCCTCCTTTGCAATGCCAGTCACTCTCCCACATCAGGGTCCCCGCATTGGCTGTTTCTGCTGGCTGAACGGCTCTTCCTGCAGATGCCCATATGGCTAGTTTCCTCACCTCTCAGTCTTTCCTCAAATGTCACTCTCTCAATGAATCCTACTCAGGCCCATCCCCACCACAGCCCATCCTTCCAACAAGCTCTGCCTTTTCTTTTCCTCCAAAATATTTATTGTCTTCTAACTCACAACATTATAAACATATTTTAAAATATATTGTATTGATTATGCTATTACAGTTGTCCCATTTCCCCCCTTCATTCTCCTCCACCTGCACACCCCCTCCCACCCACCCTTTAGTTCATGTCCATGTGTCATAAGTTCTTTAGCTTCTATATTTCCCACACTACTCTTGCCCTCTCCCTGTCTATATTCTCCCCACTGTCTATGCTACTTATTCTCTGTACCTTCTCCCCCTCTCTCCTCCTCCCTCTCCCCTGTTGCTAACCTTCTGTGTGACCTCCATTTCTGTGGCTCTGCTCCTGTTTTAGGTGACCGCTTAGTCTGCTTTTGTTTTACGCGTGGATGTTAATAACTGTGAGTTTGCTGTCCTTTTACTGTTCATATTTTTATCTTCTTTTTCTTAGGTAAGTCCCTTTAACATTTCATATAGTACGGGCTTGGTGATGATGAACTCCTTGAACTTGATCTTATCTGAGAAGCACTATATCTGCCCTTCCATTCTAAATGAAAGCTTTGCTGGATAGAGCAGTCTTGGATGTAGGTCCTTGCCTTTCATGACCTGAAATACTTCTTTCCAGCCCCTTCTTGCCTGTAAGGTCTCTTTTGAGAAATCAACTGACAGTCTGATGGGAACTCCTTTGTAGGTGACTGTCCCCTTTTCTCTTGCTGCTTCTAGAATTCTCTCCTTCATTTTAATCTTGGGTAATGTAATTATGATGTGCCTTGGTGTGTTCCTCCTTGGGTCCACCTTCTTTGGGACTCTCTGAGCTTTCTGGACCTCCTGGAAGTCTATTTTCCTTTGCCAGATTGGGGAAGTTCTCCTTTATTATTTGTTCAAATAAGTTTTCCACTTGTTGCTCTTCCTCTTCCCCTTCTGGTACTCCTATAATTCGGATGTTGGAACGTTTAAAGATGTCCTGAAGTTTCCTAAGCCTCTCCTCATTTTTTTGAATTCTTATTTCTTCATTCTTTTCTCTTTGGTTGTTTCTTTCTTTCTTCTGGTCCACTCTATTGATTTGAGTCCCAGTTTTCTTCCCATCACTATTGGTTCCCTGTGCATTTTCCTTCATTTCACTTATCAATGCCTTCATTTGTTCATCTAATTTGCGACCAAAATCAACCAATTCTGTGAGCATCCTGATCACCAGTGCTTTGAACTGTGCATCTGATAGGTTGACTATCTCTTGGTCGCTTAAAAGTATTGGCTCTGGGGCTCTGAGCTTTTCTTCTGTTTGAGTTATTTTTGGTCAGGTGGTGCCTGTTACATATGAGGGGTGGAGCCTTAGGTGTTCAACAGGGCAGGTCAACCCAGTTGCTATGTGGTGATACTGTCTGTGGGGGTGAGGCCAGAGAGGGAACAGTGGCACCTGTTCCGCACTTTCTCGGATTTGAGTCCCCTCTGCTGCCTCCCACAAGCAAACTGGGCCCCCCTGGCACTGGTTCCCAGGTGGGCGGGCCTATGCACACTCTGGGACCCTGCGGGTCTCCCCAACAACCTTTCCTGTGAGGCTGGGAGCCTCTCCTGACACCTTTTCAATCGGTGTTTTTAGGCTTTATTTCCTGTCGCTGGGGCCCTGGGCTGTGTGGTCTGTCTCAATGCCCACTCTTGCCTAGTTTATCTGAGCACAAATGTATGTCCGCAGTCGGCCCACTGCCCAGCATGCCCTGTATGCTCTGCTTGTCTCCTCCCCACATCTGGGGTCTGCAAGCTCCACGCCACCTACACTCCCTGGCACTCTCAGGTCTGGCAGCCACTGTCTTTTCCTGCCGCCATTCCCTTTCCACCAGCTGCTGACTCCGCCCCTCTTACTGGTCTGGTTGAATGGTTGTTGGACTTCCGTAGTTCAATTTTCTGTGTTCTGGTTGTGTTATTGTTTGTAAATATTTGTTGTCTTTAAACTTGATTGTAAGAGGAGGTACAGTGTTTCCACCTATGCCTCCATTTTGGCCGGAAGTATAATAAACGTATTTATTGTACCTCTTGCTTATTAGTGGTCTACATAGATTAGAATGTAATCCTTTAAGGGCAAGGATATTTGTTTTGCTTACAAACTTTCTGAGCACCAGAAATATTTCCTGGTACAGTAGATGCTTACAAACTATTTGTAGAATAAAACTAATTAACTCTATGTCAAGTTACATCACACTATAACATAACAAGGTGTGATGTACCTTGTATACCCTAACTCATAATAAGGCTAAATATAGATTTAATGCATTTCTTTATGCATGAAAATATGACAGCATATAACAGATTCTTTTTGTGGTCATTAGTATAGAAATACATTGGATGGTTATTTGTCATTCTTACATCTTAAGACAAGAAAACAGAAGAACTTTAGTGATTGAAACAAAGATACTTGGAAGAGGAGGTAGGTGATACAAAAGGCACACTGGCAAACCTACCTTTCCTAAAACTATTGATAAAGTAAGTAGAACTAGACGCCTTCTAAGACCCCTCACAATCCTATATTCCATAATTGTATGGCCTCTCTACAAACACAGTGAACTGTTGGCTCAAGGCTTGATCTCTCATCTTTTTTATTGATGACCCTCAAATCTGCACTTGCAGTCCTCACTAAGGACCCAATTCCTTATCCTTCTGTCCATCTGCTTCCAAATGTCTCCATGTGGATGGTCCACGTTACCTGAAACTGAACGTGTCCAAATCATATTCACCTTCATGACCCTGGATTTCACTCCCTTCCTGCTTTTGTGATTTCCTTAGGTGTTCTTACTCCTCTCCTCCTCCAATGCCTGAGTCCTCATCTGGGCCCATTGGTTCTCTCTCCAAATTTCCTCTCTCGTGTTTTTTTTTTCATTATTGATGTCTTCACCCTTGTTTAGGCTGTCACTTCCTGAGACCTGGATTACTTGGTCAGTGTCCTAACTAATTTTCTGCCTCCCATCCTTCCTGTTAATCCCTCTCCAACTGTCCTATACACAACAATTGCTTAATCTTTCTAAAACAGATTTAAGTATTCTTGGTACCCCAAAGTCTTCCAGTGAGTCCCCGCTGCCTGCAGAGTAAGCTTTAAGTCACTCTGTGAGATCTTTCATGTCTGGCCTATCCAAACCAGTTTCTTGCCCCAAGTTTTCACCCTCTTTTTTGCATACATCCACCTTGCCGAGTACTA
>PVKM010034529.1:0-15484 GCA_004027735.1 Carollia perspicillata
GACCTTAGAAGGAGCCATTAAGGAGGTATGAGCTGCTTACTCAAGTTCCACAGCAGCTGGTGAATGTGTGCTGGTCCAAGGCAGTGAAATTGTAAGAAGCCAAAAGCACAAAGTAACATTGCTTTGTGGCCTCGTGTTCACATGTAGTACAAGTAATGACAGAGCACAGTTCTCACACTTCAATGCAACGACCATGTAAGTCAGTGAGAGGGGCAGAGGACATCCTACCCATGGCCTAGAGGTCAATGTAGCCTGGACTCTAGAATGACAGAAGCACAGACAGAACAGCATCACATATGTGCACCTGCTGCTGTGTGTGTCAAAGGACCTCGCACTTAGTTAATGCTCTGCTGTCGCCATCTTAAAAGTCTTACTAGTTTTGTTTTGTTTTTTTAACAAGATGTCTACATTTTCATTCTGCTTGTAGCCCCAAACTTAGGTAGTGGGTCCTGACCACAGATACATGTGCAGAACCAAATGGCCCCATACAAGCTCCAGGGCCCTCGTGGCAGCAATGATGGGAGCACCACTGGGGGCACAGTAGAGAACCATGCAGCGGAGAAGCCAGGGAGTCAACGCCCGGGAGTGAACGCCCGGGAGCACAGAGGGCACTAGCCCTGAGAGCGCGAAGGGACAGAACTGAGACCAGGCCTCCCGCACATTAGCAGGAGGATGATAACTAAAAGAAAAATTATTTCCGTTATTATTACTGTGAACCCATGTTAATCTCAGGGCAGTGGTCGCCTGAAGAAAAACAGGCCTCATTTTAAAAGAAAAACCAAACAGGCTTGAGAGATGAAAACCATAACATTAAAAAATAAAATCAGTTTGAAAGCATTTATTTTCTCAGATATTCAGAAAGACAGTTTGAGAGAGAGCAAGCTTATACCAGACTTCGAATCTCCCATATACATTTTAAAAACTTATGTGTATTCCTTTGAAAAATAAAAGGAAAATTCAAGTATTTATCCAGGAAACGTAATGTGGCTATTTGGTGTCCTATAAACATAGAAACACAGAGGAATTATTATAGACTCCTTCAGCAGATCAATAAATGCTTGTGGTTGCTCAAAAGAGCAAGCATATTTGAGAGGTTTTTTTAAAGATTTTTTTATTATTTACTTAGACAGAAAGGAAGAGAGAAAGAGAGGGAGAGAAACATCCATGTGTGGTTGCCTCTTGCATGCCCCCTACTGGGGACCTGGCCCAAAACCCAGGCATGTGCCCTGACTGGGAATCCAACCAGAGACCTTTAGGTTCACAGGCCGGCACTCAATCCATTGAGCCACGCCAGCCAGGCCGCATATTTGACATTCTAGCACATAATAGACTCTCAGTGTGTATCTGCTGCATGCATGGATGAACTCTGGCCATGCGGTTAACAAGATTCCAGAAGTTAGGAAGTAGGCAAGAATAAGAATAGAGACTAGACACAGCAGAGGAAAAAACAAAAAAATAAGTAAACAGGCCCCAAACCTCTATTTGCTCATTAAATCTAAAAAGAAATGAAGAAAACACAGAGGAACAAAAATGCCCACGTTAATATTATAACACCACTGAGATGACCACTGCTAATAGCCAAATTTTATCCTATGTTTTCTACGAACAATTGTAAAAGCACTTTCCATGAATTAACTGATTTAATATTTGCAACAACCTATAAAGTAATGAATTTTATCCATAATTTAAAGAATGAGGATTTGCCTTAAATCACACAGCTTCCAAGTGAGGTTAAGGAGTCCAGCTGTAAGGCAAAATCCTATGCGATTTTTTAAGCCCAAGCACAGGCTTTACCTGGCCGACTGCATGGGGGAAGAGTCGTCCTGGCCACACCAGACCACACAACAGTGCAGCACAGGCTCCAGGGGAGCTGCTGCTGCAGGGCCAGCCATGCTCCCATGGCCATTTGCATTCCTAGCCCAGGTGACTTCATTCCCAGGTCTCTTTTTCTAGGGCCGTTAGCCAAGATCTTCCATAACACCTCTGTGCCATTTCAAGCCCTCATCCTCCTCTTCCCCTGGCATCTGGGTCCATGAAACAACTGAGCCTTTGGTTCAGGGTTCCACTACAGTGAGAAGACCCCCATGTCTGCCCTGACCCTTCTCAGGCAGGCCATCCCATGGGGGAGAGGATGTGGAAATGGGACCAGGGGGAGCTAGCACCGCTTCCTGTTTCTGCCTCTTGCTGCTATCATTACAGTACATGAAAGCTGACCTCTTTCATCTGGGCTGGTTTTCAACGGTCTGCTCCAACACCTGGCAGCTCGGATCCCTCCAGCTCGGCCCAGCTCCTGACAGAAGCCTGCTTCATTTTGGTTCCTTGTTCTCCACCTCCCGTGACTGTCATTCTCCAGATGAAATAAGTGCTCTTTACATGCCAGAGGAAGGATGCTGGGGGCGGCTCTGTCTTTTCTGAAGAAGCCCTACATCCAGGCCTGCAACATTGGTGTTTGTCTTTTGGTGGTGTAAAAGATTCTGGAGAGTATGTGCAGGAATTCCCAGGCCAAAGGGTTGTCAGTGCACAGGTGCTGTGTACCTCAAAACTCATTTCCTAGAGAAACACCTGTTGGCAGGGGAGGCTGGTTTCCTTCAGCCTCTATGCATACATGAGACACAATTTCATAAAAATGTCATCTTTGTGATTTAGATGCTCTTCATCTGTCTGTCTCTTAGTATCACCGGGGAGCCTGTTGCCGCCTCAACCTTTGACTTGGGGACTTGGCATAGTCGAACGTGACAGGGAGATTTTAGTGGAGCTGAAACATCTTTTCTGATAATTCAGCAGTCTGCCCATTGGCTAAAGATAAAAACATCAGCGGACTACTCTAACAAATTAATAGAGCTTCTCTTTACAATTCTATTATAAAGGATTATTTTCCTTAATTTAAATTAAATGCCTTGCTTTGTGTATTAGTTAGGGTTTTTTTTTTGAGAAATAAAACCAACAGAATATAGAGAAAGACGCATAAAAGGAGATTTATTATACATGAATACATATTAATTTTAGAAAAATGAAAAATACTACTTAGATACCTACCAATTGTCCTAATAAATTCACTATATATATACATATATATCCATGATTTTTAACACTCACGTTGTGAACTTCTCCTATTATTTGCAAATATTTATATATGAAAATCACCCCGACTTCAATCTTTAATTAATTTTAAATAGGACATACAAGTTTTGGAATTCAATTACATCAGTAAGTCAGGAACCCGCAACTTAGAAGAAGTTAGAAAAAACTGAACCCATACCATTCAGCGATTCTCATTTTCAGACGGAGGCAGGTAAGAACCCCGTGCCCGACAGCACCAACCGTCCCTGCTTGCCGAGGCTGCTGGTCCTGCAGGACAGACCCTGTTCCTCTGCCCGTGCCACCCTGACCGCACTGGTCTGGCCGAAAGAGGCTTTTTCCATCAACTGAGGGACAACGTTCAAGGCTGAGTTATCTATATTCTTGCTGATGGAAGCGTTTTGTATTAATTGAGAAAAATGAACCTAAGCTAAATTTCTCTAAGTGAAGTTCAACATATTTTTAAAGGCATGGTTTTCAGAGATGATTTTGGTTTCTGTAAAAATCAGTCTGCCACTTCCCTAACATCAAATGGGTCAGCTCCCCAGCAAGTAAGAGAGAAAACAAGTAACAGCTACCACTCATCAAACTGTTTTCTATGGCAGCCCCTATGCTCTGTGCTAGTAGCTTTAATAGCTGTTATATGATGTAATCATTAACTCAGCCAAAGAGGCATTATTACCACAATTTTATAAATGAGGTGGTTATTATCCAAAAGGGTAATAACTTATGAAATGCTACACAACCTTAGGAAAGAGACAGAACTTAAACCCTGCTTCGAGGCTAACTGACTTTCCATACGCCTAACCTGACCATCCTGTTGACTTAACAGGCTCACCCTACAAGGACTGAGTGGCTATTTACAAAGTGAAGTCAGTGGCAACTCTACTTGACAGCAGTAACTCAGCACATAGTTGTCCTATGTTGGACATAGTTGTCCATAGTTGTCTGTTCCACTAGCCCGAAAATGTTACAGAAAAGAGTGGTCTGAGGCTTAGACCACTGAGCATCTTTGATGAAAATGGACTCTGTCAGGAACCCCAATAATTAAATAAATTAGCAGTCTCTTCCTGCACACCCCCCAAGTCCAGGAAATTAAGAGTTCAAATGCTTCTTTAAAAATGGACTTTATTTCAAGGAATATTATTAGAAAAGATATTACTATCAAAACTTTAAATATATTCATATCCTAGGAATTTATGCTTATGAAATAATAAAGTTTAAATACATTTTCATTAAAGGATGATTTGTAATTATAACAAAAAGGGACTCTACGTTTTTAACAATGAATTAGTGCACTCATATGGTAGGATGCAGACAAATGTCAACACTTTGTTAAAATACGGAAAATATTTATAACATTAAATGAAAAAAGTAAAACAGTATTCATAGGCTGAGCTCAGGATGTAAAATAAAATGCATAACAACAGCCTGGAAGAGAAGTCACCAGAATTGGAACAGGTGTCCTCTCAGAGTGGTAAGAGTACATTCCTACCTTACAGTATTATGCACATGTGTTTTTTTCTTTACTGAGCATATGTTGCATTTAAAAACAGACAAAAATTAAAATTTCAATTTGCAACCGCAAGCTGGTCATTTATGCCGGTGCTTCTCAAATTGCCCTGTGCATCTGTTCACCTGGAGAACTCGTTTAAAATGCAGATTCTGATTAAGCCCGAGATTCTGAATCTCTAAGAAGCTCCCAGGTTCTGCCGATGCTGCTGGTCTGGAGACTGCACTCTGCGTTAGGTTTCATGTGGAATAAGCAGGAAATAATCATCGTAGGTCCAATTAAATCTGAGAGTTAGAGCCTAGAAAGCGTCCCTTGAAAAGCTTTCCTTGAAAATCTGAGTCAGGAAGCTTGCTTAATGGCCACCTAAATCTCTCCTGTTGCGATGTAAGCCTGTTCCTTTTCCCGCTGTACTCCGCTCTGCACTGATTTAAAAGCCCGCAGTCCAGCTCATGAGGTTTTCTTCTCCAGGGTAACCTTGCTTTGCCCCCGTTTTGAAATTAAATTCCATTTGTTCTGCTCATGTTGGCACAAAAATTGTCTCAAGTTAGTTTAATAAAACCATCACTAAAACAATTTTCTTAAGTAGTGTAATTATAGAGCTAGTAATTAGACTCCTCACTAAATGAATAACGTAGTTAGATTACATTTAGACAAGTACCACATACCCCATTCCATTTTAATCACCCTTTAAATGCAATCCTGTTTGTTTGCATGGAAGCGCTTTTAAAATGGTAATCGTAAAACCATATAGACACTATTGGAAGATTATGCTACCAATAAAATTAGGGAAATTTGGCATAAACCACATTACTGATTATATCTACCTGTGGTGGCAGGGCTGGAGTGGGAGGGGCTTGCCAAGCATTTTGTCAATATGCGCAACCCTACCATCTCTGCAAGTGAAGTCAGAATTCACTGAAGTCTGAGTCTCCCGTGACACATGCTGGAATATGGTCATGCTGTAAAGGTGCATCTTGGAAGTTCTGCTACAGCTTCTCATGTCATCACTTTCCTAGGGGCTTCCATGATTCAGCAGCTTTCTCACGCGCCCTTGATACTCTCTGCTGTTGGTTTCAGGGCTCGGTTTTGTATTTCAATCTGCAACTTGTGTATCTTCTCTAATTCCCTGAAGTCACCTGCGTTCTTCTCTAAGCACAAACGATGTAGACTGCAGGCACCAGGCTGCCCTTGGAGCTTCCCACTCTAAAGCCGCTCTCGTGGGAACCTGCAAGCGCCATCAGCCCACAGTGCCGTGTACACGGACAGATTCATTTTATGAAAAGTCCCGCTGTATATCCAAGAACGCCCATTTTCCCATCGAAGGTAATACGGCATTGCCCTGTTCCATCATTTCCAAAGAACGGAGCCAGCAGTCGTTGGGTGTTTACCTCTGTGCTCCATGCTTTAGCTACATCATTGCACTTGACATCCAATAATCCCCATTTCCCAGATGAAGAGCCGAGGCTCAAAGAAGCTATGTAATTTGCCCAAGTCCGAGCTAAGAAATGGCAGAGCGAAGAGTGGAAACCATGCTGTTCTAACTTCAGGACCCAAATTCTTAACCACTACGTTCAATAAATGAAGCTAAGGCCTGGAAGCCAGGGAAGCAGCTAAACCCTACACAGAGTATCATGTTTTCTCTTCTCCCACAGGGTGGTGGGACCAGTGTGCTGCCCAGGGCAGCCCTGAGTTCTCCAGGTGCCTCTCACTGGCTATTCAATTTGAGATCTTCATTTCCTTGTCTATAAAAGGAAAATAATTGTATCTTTTCACTTACATCTTAGTGGTATGTGTATGCATGTGTATACAAAGAGACAAGGTCTGTAAAAGCATTTTTTAAAATGGGACAACATGTTATGGCATGAAAATTATTATTTTAATGACTTAACCAATGCAGGATATGAATTGCTTATTAAACTGAGTTCATCTGTGCAGTAGTTTAAATGTCTTATGTTATATCAAGGAAGAATATTATATATGAATATTATTTGCCTTTCAATCAAAATATCACAATCATGCAAGTAAGACGCTTCTGTGGCTGCTGTAAGCCTCCTTTAACATTTTACTTTTTATCCTGGTTTCATTTGCACACTTTCCGTTCCTTCTTCAGTAACAGAATTACTTTGTTCTTGGCTGACTGATTCTAGGAATTTGCTGAATGCAGCCAAACTATGACATATTTGCATTTTTAAGGCTTGAAATGTTCTTTCAGTTTTTAAAATGAGTTTATTTTGAGGAAATGTATGACTTCTTGAACTAATGGCAAATTAAGTTAATAAAATTCATACCTGCTGTGGGCAATGATGATTATATATCAAAGGGAAAATTAAATCAAAGGCTAAATTCCACACTCTTTAATTGGTCACATTTCCCATTCATTTCAGTAGGAATATTTTCTGTTTGGGATTATAACATAGAAGCATAGAACAAACGATTCTCCCTTTCAAGTTGCTTTTCTCTTTAGCCTTTTCTCTCAGAAGCTACTACTGTTGACGTTGTTTTCCTCCTCCCACCAAAACACACAGCCATCAAAGTTTTCTCAACACATCTGCTCACTATACAACATATACTCACAACATCACAATTTTCATCTTCCTTAGGAGTATGTTTAGTTTGTTTGAAATTGTGTTGGCTGATGACTTGCTAACATGAATCACATTTTTAAAATGAACTGCAAAAAGGCCATTGTAGAGTAAGACACGAGACTGGAATTCAGGCATATTTTCCATCAGGCCCTGCTATATCCGTACTCTGGCGCTATCTAGCCAAGTGACCTCTCACTCACACCCGCAGTCATTGCCCTTGAAGTAAGGCCAATTCAAGAGGATTTCCAAGTGTTATGGTCTCTTATAATACTATTGAAACTAAAGAGATTTGAGTGAGTAGACACTTTATGGAGCCCATAAATCTGGGTCCATCTGAGGCTGGAGCAGTTAGGAATCATGGGATAAATTAACAAATATTTATATTAATAGATGTGTATCCTAAATATGCACTTTTCTGGAGCCCAAACTAGAATCTCTTATATTATAAATCTGCCCCAAAAGAAACAGTCTTCTGGTTTTACAAACAATCCTATCTCCAATCCTGGAAATGTGATAGTAATGTCCCCGCTGTTACTTACACCATATATCATATTAGAAGTTGCGTAGTCAGTGTTTTCATGAGGATTCAACATCGATGGGTAACAAATTGTATAAAGTAATTAAGCACAAAAAAGAGCCTGTTTAGAGGGCAAAAAAAGTCTTAAAGAGTAAGTCTAGTCAGAGATGCCAAACAAATTACCAAATAAAGACACTTGGACAATCCAACCTGAAGGGTAAGAATATTCTGTAAAAATATTTTTGGCATGTATACAAGTAACAGCAGACAGAAGGAAAGACATCATGACTAGCTTTAAAAAACATATGATCAAAAATGGGCAGTCTTCAGCATTGAAATCAAATCATTACAACTTGATTCAATGCAACTAGCATTTGCTTAGTAAATATACTGTGTAGGGGCTCTAATACTTAATATTTCACTTGACCTCAAAGAATTGATACCTAGAAGGAGTAATTTGGAAAACTTATAAACAAATACAAAAACAACTTACAATAAAATAACAGAAAAAAGTAATTGACTGTCAGAGAATTGGATTTGAAGTCTACCAAGTTGCTGAATTCTCCTCGTCTGTTTCTTCAATCATGTAAGGGGATAATAAGGCAACTTAGCCCACTGGACTATCCAGAAATGTTGTAGGTGAAAGTGCTTTTCAACCTTTCTCTCTGAAAATAAAGTCATAGACAGGACTTGAGATGCTCAATGAATAAATGACTGAACAAGTGAACATGAAGGAAGTGCTACCAGGGTTTTTAATGTGGTCCTTGGTAGGAGAGATGGGCCCTAATAAGGTAGAGTTTAGCATTTCTGTGAAGGATGGTGAGTGGGGGAATTCCAGAGGTGTGGGAACAGAAAGTGAGGAGTACATTCTGGAACTTTGGTCGGAGTGCAGAATACATAAAATTCGTGAAAGGAAAGAAGGGAAAGAAAATGTGTCCCCAATTAGGTAATGCAGAACCATTGTTTTTGAGCAAGGCAGTGACATAATCAGAGCTGTGTTTGGAGGGATAAAGGAAACTGGAAGTAACGTAAAGTGGTTTGAAAGGGTGGTGATAAAAAAAGCAGGAAAAGTATCAGGAAGCATTAGTCTACGGGGGGAACAGCAGGCTCTTGAGCTCCCCAGGTGGAAGTAGCAGTGGGCATTACAGGAAAGGAAGAATTTGAAAAACAGTCCTAAGTTTTGCTTGGATTACCTGAGTAAAGGTGAAGTAGGATTGTGATAAGGATAATGGCAACAGTGACCCATATCTGTACAGCCTTTTATACTTTACAAAAGTAGGGAAGGGTCATCTGAAGAGCCTTGTTGACTAGGATGAGTCTCTACCTCTGAGTAAATATTTGAGGCATCAGAGCTCCACACTGAAGCAGATGAATCTGGCTGCAGTGAGTAAACACATTATGAAGAAACTAATCTCAGAAAGAAGAACTGGGATCTGATGGAAGTAGTTCAGGTGGTAGCCATCATTCAGCATAACTTAACTAAAATGTATAGTAGGTAGCATGGAAAACACAACTAGGGCATGGTTTGGGTGCATTTATCCATGCAATTTTAATTTTTACATTGAGCAATAAAAAATATAATTGCCTATGTCCATACAACACACATCCCTTCCTTCACTTTTTGTCCAGCTAAGAGGTTACAACCTAAACTGATATGTTGACAGTGGCCACTGAAAAGAAAAGATGAATGTGATGTCTTCTTATAGAATATCATAGTTCACTGAATATAGTATTTAGAATGTTGAAGTAATCAAAGATGACACCAGGTTTTTTAATTTGGGTGACTGGAAGAATGTTAGTCCTGTTAAAATAAATCAAGAAATAGGTTTGTGAATATTATACCATCCTTGCATCCCTGGAAGTGGTGTTCAGTTTTGGACAGGTTGAGTTTGAGGTGATGGTAGATGGACCTCTAGGTAGAAAAATGCAATAGAAAGCTAAAAATTTTAGAGTTCAAGGGGAGGAATTGAGCTGGGTATAAAAACTCAAAGATATAGCATGAAAATTATAGTTGAAGCCAGGGTGGTGAATGAATAAAGCAATTCCCATGGTGGTCAACGAAGAAGCAATACTCATCAGCCCATCCTGGTTCCAATGGTCCCACTAGCAGCTGGTAGATTTCTCAAAGTGGAAGGAACCTAGGCCTTTTTCTTGGTATTTAGAAATAAAGGGAGAATAGACAATGATTTAGTTGATTTAATCAACCAAGCCTGCTAAAGCAGATAATTAAGCCTCCTTTGCCACACTTCTATTCTCATCCAGGTTGTACCTAAATTATTCAATTTGTATAGCCCTATTGATTAGATATGTAATTCATCCACTGTGGATGGGATACAATCATTTATAAGACTTAAAGGAATTTTTCGAAGAATTTAACCTGATTTAAGATTCTAATAGCATGTGAAGTGAGCCTATATTATCAAAGCTCTAATTTGGAAAGATCATTTTGCACATTTCTGATTCTGTCCTCAGTGCTATTAGTCGATATTTTATTTTTATTTATTTTTATTTTTAACAATGTAAAATACAATTTTATTTTGAGAGAATTTCAAACGTATAAGGTTTGCAAGTACAGAACAAATAACATTTTCCCCCTGAATCATTTCAAAGTGAGTAGTTGATCTGATGTCCTATTACCACCAAATACTTAGGTGTATATTTGGTACAAATAAAAATATTCTCTTATATAAGCAAAATACAATTGTCAAAATTAGGAAGCTAACCTTGACACATAGCCACCATCTAATCCTCCAACCCAAGTCAACATTTACCAGTTGACTCAGCAATATTCTTTATGAGAAATGGATCTGGTTCAGAATCATTTAGATACCATTCTCATTAATTTCCTTCATTCTGGGACAGTTCCTCAGTCTATGCTTAATTTCCAAGACTTTAAAAAATTATAGGCCAGCTATTTTGTAGAATATCCCTCACTTTCCTTTTTTTTCCTGTTGTTTCCTATCGATTAATTCAAGTTACATATCTTTGTATTGGTCAACATTTTAAAAGTAGAATATGTTTTTAAAAAACACTACAGAAGTTGAACCATCAAGTCTTCTTTCACCCTGACTCGGGTGGCTCAGTGCACTGAGTGCCGGCCTGTGAACCAAAAGGGTGCCGGTTTGATTTGTTCAGGGCACATGCCTGGGTTGTGGGCCAGGTCCCTGACTGGGGGCATGCTAGAGGCAACCAACTGATGTTTCTCTTCCTCTCTTTTCTCCCTCCCTTCCTCTCTCTCTAAAAATAAGTAAGCGAATAAAATATTTTTTAAGAAAAAAAAAAAGACTTCTCTCAATCATTTACTACTACCAGAGGGATGTTGCATCAGATTGAAATGGAAAGAATTAATCCTTATACTGAAATGAAAATTCTTTATTTTGTAAATGATCAAAAAAATGAAGAAAAATGCAAATCATAAAGCTGTAAACAATATACTACAGTGCAAAATTTTAGAACTTTTGAGACTGAGCGTGGAAACACTTGTAAGGAAGACTACTGTTTCTAATTCCACAATTTGTATGTATTTTAATGTGAGGGGATAACATTTTTTGGCAGAAGGAGACTGAGTTATGATCATGTGACCTTGGAGAAGGCATCTGACCTATTTGTGTATATGGGTATCATTCTTTCATAGACAGTTGTGCTAAGACTAGATCCATGGTTTTCAAGTGTGCTGCAAGGAGTGCCTTCTACATCTGACTTGGGGAGAGGTGACTCAGCTTTACCCAGGATGGCTGCATTTACTTTATTTATGTTTCCCTTTAGGGTTTTTTTCTTTTAAATAAGAAAGCTCTACACACACACACACACACACACACACACACACACACACACACACACATTTGCAAACCATCAAACTAGATGCTCTCTACTTTCTCTAACACTTGTGGTATCTAAATTATTGTATCACGATAGCTTATCCCTAGCCCAATTCATCTTCCAACCTGTCAACAATTTTACCTTTTTTAAAAATGTCAGATGCCTAAAGACTAAAGCCTAAACCATATAAGCCTAGTATTCAGACACAATATTGTTCTAATTTAAATTTCAAGCTTCCATTCCTAATATCTCACACACAAGCTTAAGACATACTTAACTACTCACTGTAATGTATATTCATATTTCTTTGCCTTGCTTCTGCTGGCTTTTTAAAGTGCAAGGCTCTTTTTAAAAAAGATTTTACTGAGTTATGTTTAGAGAGAAGGGAGAGGAACATCAATGTGCAAGAGAAACATCAATTGGTTGCCTCTTGCACGCCCCCAAAAGGGGCCAAGCCCACAACCCATGCATGTGTCCTTACCAGGAATTGAACCAGTGACCTTTAGGTCCCCACCCTAAGGTCAACACTCAACCCTCTGAGCCACACCAGCCAGGGCTTAACCTGCTCAAGCATCCATCCATCCATCCATCCATCCATCCACCCACTCATTCATTCATATGTATATTTAACAAATATTTATTGAGTATTTGCTATGCACCAGGAAGAGACATTGTGATAGGCATTAAGGTTATCCCAACAAAGTAGATATGGTTCCAGCCCCTAATGAAATTCTACTTATCACCCCTCCCCCAAAGACTTAGCTCAAAAATCTCTCCATAAAGCATCCCCTGTCCTCCATGCTTCTTCCCCGGATTTCCTTGACTCTTGTTGGCCCTTGGCATTTTCACATACATTTTATAATCAGCTAATCAATTTATAAATACACACATATGTAATCTGGCATTGCATGAACTATACAGATGAATTTAGGGAGAGTTCCCCTATTTATAATGTGAGTCTTTCAATTTATTAATGTAATATGTCCCTCCAGTAATTTAGGTCTTTTTATTTCTCTCAAAATGCTTTGTAGTTTCAGTATACAAATATTGCATTTTAAAAATATATATATTCCTTTTTTAATTTTGGGGGGGTAATCCCATATGCTTTCCACAGTGGCTGCACCAGTCTGCATTCCCACCAACAGTGCAAAAAGGTTTCCCTTTCTCCACATCCTCACCAGTACATGTTGTTTGTGATATTGATGATAGCCATTCTGACAGGTGTGAGGTGTGGTTTTATTTTGCATTTCTCTGATAATTAGTGCTGTTTGTGTGTCTTCTTATATGTCTATTGGCCATCTATATTTCCTTTTTGGAGAAGAGTCTAATGGGGTCTTTTGCCCATTTTTAAATAGGATTGTTCGGGTTTTTTGGTGTTGAGTTTTATAAGTTCTTTATAAATTTTGGACACCAACTTCTTATCAGATATATCAGCAAATATATTCTCCCCTCAGTGTGTTGTCTTTTTATTTTGTTGATGATTTCTTTTGCTGTGCAAAACCTTTTTAGTTGGATGCAGTCCCATTTGTTTTTGTTTGTTTGTTTATTTCCTTTGCCTGAGGAGATATATCAGAACTAGCCATTCTACTTCTGGGAATTTAAACAAAGAAACCCAATAAACTAATTTGAAAGGATATAAGCACCCTTATGTTCACTGCAGTGTTATTTACAATAACCAAAATTGGAAGTGGCCCAAATGCCCATCAATAGATGAGTGGATCAAACAATTATGGGACATTTACTCAGTGGAATATTACTTGGCTATAAAAAAGAAGAAAATTTCACCCTTTGCGACAGCATGGATGGACCTGGAGAACATTATGCCAGGTGAAATAAGCCAGTCAGAGAAAAACAAAGGCCATATGATTTCACTCATATGTGGAATCTAATGAAAAAACTGAATTAACAAGCAAAATAGAGACAAACTCATAAATAGAGAGCAGGCTGACAGCTCTGGAGGTGGGGGGATTGAGCAAAAAAGAAAAAGGACTCACGGACAACAGTGTGGTGATTGTGGGGAAGGAGGGTGGGTGGAGGTAGAAGAGAGTACAGGGGAATAAATGGTAATGGAAAATATAATAAAAATAACTTAAATAGTTTATTCCTAAGTATTTAATGTTTCTAGATGGTATTACAAATGATATAACTAAGATCATTGTCTCTTTGCTGAAGGTCTATAAAAATAGAGTTGATTTTCTACATTGACCATAAATCCAGAGGCCATATTAAATAAGTTTATCAAATTTAAGTTCTCTGTAGATTTCTTTGGATTTTCTCCATCCAGAATCAATTCATCTATGTATAATGACTATTTCATCCCTTCCTTTCCTATTATTTTGCCTTTCATGTGTTTTCTTGCATTATTGCCATTGGCTTGGACTTCCTGGTCAATGTTGGACAGAAGTGGTAAGAGCAGGCATTCTTACTTCTTCCCACCCTTCTAAGGGGAAAGCTGTTTACTTTCTCTTTGATTTTCTCCTGGTAAGTCTCCTCTGGTCTGCCCTCTTCCTGGGATGTCCCAGGCTTCCCTCTAGGGTTCCACTGAGAGCCTGGTGTGCCAAAGATCCCACCTTTGGTGAGTGCTGAACTCCAACCTTTGTCCCCGTAACATCTCCACACTGCAGAAAACTCCACCAGTTTTTCAGATGTTTTCAGCTTAACTTCTCTATTTCCTCCCACATGTAATTTCAGAATTCAGCAAATGTCTTTGGGAGAAACCAGTCCTGTGTTGCAGGTTCTCTCATTTCTGTAACTCCTCCCAGGAACAGCTCAGACTCTGAGTCCCTTGCCCTCACCCAGAATCCACAGGGCCCCAGGATAAAAAAGCTGCTATAGTCCTCCTCTCCCAAATCTTGACCCCTCTGCTTGGCATTGCTTATACAACTCTCCAGTGCCTTTAAAACAGGTGACTTTCAGATTTCATCTGGTTTACCACTTGGTCTTAGGGAAAGGTGCTCTTCCCCAAATATCTCCACCTGACACAGAAGCAGAAGTCATATGGTAGGTTTTTAATAAATACTTCCAAATTTCTCTTGGACCTCAGCCTTTGGAGACAGAATATCAGAAATGAAGCAAATACTAGAGGTCTTCTGTAGTCTCCTTCTGAAAAGCAACCCAAAGTTCATTCCCAGAACTGCAGAAATAAAGGGCCAGCTAAAGAAACATGTTAATTTTGGGTACATCTGAAGGGAGAATGCAGACTAAGGGACTGGTGTTTATCTGAGCTCTTGTGAAAACCAAATACTACCTGCCCTTGAATGTTCTATTGACCATTTCCTCAGTCTGTTTCAATTCCACAGGGATAATTGGCAGATGAAGCCAGCTCATCACCTGAAAATTACCTAGTGTGCTGGCTCTTCGTGGAAAAATTCCCTGCCTGTTCTGTACTATAAACAAGCCACTTGAGCTTGGGAACAGGCATGGAGAGATTGATCCAAAGTGGATCTGAGGGTAATCTGCTCCTGCATTATCGCTAGAAGTAATTTTCTTGATCTGATAGGCATGCAAGATCCCTCTCTCAGAATTCTGTGTACATGATTTCTAGTCTTGAACACCCTTCCCAAGTAGAAGAAGACAATTACTGGCTGACACATTTCTTTTTAAAGTAGACAGGTTATCTGGCTTTAAACTGCCGTGGCCTATTTGGGCTGCATTCCAGCAGCAGTATATCACTCCATACGGTGTCGTAACTCTCTGCTTTTATTTGGCAAGTGTTCTTAATCATAAGCTGAGTCCCTGCATAAGTGGTAAAGTGGTTTTTCTTAGAATGTGTGAACTCTGCTATGAATTTTCAGTGCTTTCTACAAGGGTGGGGAAGGACCCGAGTTGTGATTTCTGGACGATGTGCATCAGCTGCTCTTCACTCGCTAGTCCCTCGGATGTCCCGTCTTCAACAAGCATCTTTTAATCACTGCAAACACAACTGAGGAAAGAAGCCCAGTGGAGGCTCAGGAGTGGTCACTCATTTGGGAC
>PVKM010034530.1:0-15533 GCA_004027735.1 Carollia perspicillata
GAGAGTTCATCGCTGCAGCACACTGTGACAGGTGTACTCCCGGGCGGCAGTCACATGCTTAAATACTTAGTGAGTCAGAGTTTCCTTTCACTAACACACAAGGTTAGGAATAGGTCACACGCTCTGAGTCAAACGATTGTTAGGTTTCGGCTTATAATTCAAAATCTGACCTTTGCAAAATGTTATTATGCAATACCACACTCATTTCCATCATTAATCAATATGAAGGGAGATTAGGAATAACTTCTTTGGATTCTGAAGCCCAACTGTTCTGGGACTAAACCCATAAAAGCTGTTTAAAGGAGGTTCAAGATAAGAAATTTATTACTATTCCTAACTTTCATTGAAGCTTAATTCCCACAAACATAAACTATATTTATTCCCCAGATGTAATATTAGCATTTCATACAAACGGTTGAAATAGAACTTGAAAAACAAACAGCCATGAAAAGCAAAAGTAAATCACAGGAAAAATCATAAATAAAACAGAAACCTTTAGAGATGAGCTTTTTGTTTTCGTTGCTCCTGACTGACTTTGTGGAAACTGCACCATCTAGTGGAAATTTGTAATAAATGCAATCTTATTACCACTACTCAAAAGGTTAGAGACCTAGAGACTTTTTTTCCTCTTACTGTTTTAACAATCTGTAGAGGAAGATTCTATGCAAAGTGTTATAAATATTGCTTCCATGCAGTTAAGCTATAGAAGCTGATGTCTGGACCTGCACAATTTACATCCTAGAGTTGAGCAACAGTGCTTTTCTGCCCATTCTAGATATTGTCCCAATTTTCAAACAGAATAGTATGTTTAGGTGCCATAGCCCTGAAATAAAGCTCCATGAACTGTCATATCATACTTTGAAAACTTTTAGTCTAAAAACAGACCCGAAGTTACAAAACACTATTCCAGCTTTAATGATAAGGCATTAATTACAACAATGTTTTCTTCTCTCTGGAGTTCTAATCACGTAAGAACATGTGCTAAATATTGAGTATCTTCAGTTCACAGTTACTGTGGAATGCTTGTTTCATGTAGGTAATGAGTTGCTTTTAAGCAAGAAGGGAAAGGTGCATCTGGAAAGGGCCGGCTTCCCGTTTCTGTGGTGTTGCAGGCGCAACACGCATTGACAACACTTCATGACAAGCTGTACTGTGGAAGGAGTGCTGGATAAGCAAAGGGAGGTTTGTCTGGTAATGTAGGTGCTGGTTGTTTCTATTTAATATGTATGTCAACATCTTTTTTAAAAAATCAGATAAGTAGATGTGATAGTAATAACACAACTGTGTTTATACACAGATATGTAGGCACACAGCATACACGTGTGTGTAGTGACATCTTTCACCCGCGTACATGAATTTTAAGGAGAAGACTCAGCAGGATCATCAATTTGTGAAAGATTACAGAGCTAGCAAGTTTATATTTATGTTACTGATTGTAAACAAGCCAAATAATTTCCAACATTTTAGTACTTCATATACATAATCACTAAACAAAAGATTAGACCCCAACTCAAACTGCTCAAACTCCTTAGCAGTGCTGAAATGTGAGAAGATCCACCAATATTGTAACTGTAAGAAGACCTGTATAACAAATCACAAAAAATCTTTTGATATATAATGTATTACAATTCGAAAAAACAGCTTGCTTTATTATAAAGAATATTTTGTCTGTGGAATTCTCATTGCACAAATGATCCAGCTGATGCTTTTATGAATCCAGAGGAGCAGTGTATATTTTTTATTGAAGAATGTTGTTTTGTGCCCATTAGACAGTTATAAAACATTTTAATAAAATAACTTCTTTGTTCCAGAGAATTGAATTATTCATTATTTTGCTGAGCTCTTTCCTGTTGGAGCTTCTCACAAAGCAACCCCTGACTGTTTGACTTTCTAAATAGCCTAAGTGATTCCAAACCCTCCTTTGCAAAGAAAAATGGATGTCAGAACTAGAGCTCAATAAAGAAATGCTTATTTTCTCCCACACATTCATGCACTTCAAAAAATGGTCCAAACCACAGACCAAGAAGTTAAATTGTTTCTTTGAATGGCAAATTAGATTACTGCCTGTTTTTCTTCACTGTCTTACGTCCATGCTACCAAGCACACTGTGGATGTGCACAGACATAACCGCATGGTCGCACCCTCTGAACCAGTGGCTGCCATAAGCTTTGAGATTTTGCACATAAGAAAGATTAGGAACTCAGTAATCCAAGAATTTTCTTCCTCACAGCGTGCCCTGAAACACTAACCCATGGTTCCCAATCTGATGCTTTTCCTCCCAGGGACATGTCTCGTTAGAGACAGTGTAGAAATATAAACAGTTGATTACAGGTAATGTTTATTTTCAGTACTGCTGGGATATAACATATTCATTTAAGTACAAGCCTCTTTGTGGCCTGAGTTCGATTTCCTCTTTCATGAAATTAGGGAATTAGATCAAGACATTTCTAATGCCCTACAAGCTTAGAATCTCTGTTTTTCAAGTCACTAAACTCTGGAATGTTATGCTTCAATTTCAGTATTTTCTTTTTCTTCTGAATTTCTGTTGTTTGGGGGACAGTATACCCCAAGAGAGTTTTTCACTTTAAATAAAACACAATTTTGACAAGGCCTTATCTTCTATTTTTCTTCTATTCAAAATGACAAACTACATGTATACTGCTGGATGTAATATTTTCAGAGAAACTGAATGAGCATGATTAATAATGTCACGGCAAATTAGGATACAGACAATTCATTCCCTTCCCCTGGCCCTGTGTCCCACCATCATTCAATCTCACAGCAATGGCCATGACCAGTGTAGTCCCACAGCTTTTCCATCCAGTTCTAGGAGCTCAGCCCCCTTTAAACTCCATCGCCCTGCAAGATGCCTCTCTCTCCAGCTTGCACTTGCAGCTCCACTTTACTGTCTAGTCAACTTCTCCACCTTCCAATCTCAAAACCACCTTCCAATCTCAGACGCTGCTCCTCCACCTGAACATCCTTTAAGTTTTCTCACAAAACTTTTCATAAAATTATGAAAACTCACACCATTCTTCTTGAACAAACATCTAACACATTGTAAGTCAGGTGGGAACAGATAACTGAAATTAATCCTCAACTCTTTCTGAGTCTAGTTCTTCTGAGCCCAGCATCCATCCACCAGTGAGTTTGGATGAGAGCATCCAGCTCCGTCTCCCTTCTGAATGGGGTTTACTCTCCTGATTGTGTCGTTCTTATCCAGATGCAAATGGGGACCAATCCTTCTGGGGAGACACACTGGATCATGCAGTGGTGGAAACACACACGTTGCAAGACGTTCCTCAGCTCCCTATCTTTAGGACCACCTCAGCTCCATCACCTACGACCAGGGCGTCCTCATTTTAACAAACTCTTTCTGCCTCCAACTTTATGTGTTGCTCGCCTAAAGCCATTATGTAACTTCATCTGTTAATAATTGCCCAAATAACATTCCCCATTTTTCAAAAGACTACCAAAGAATGCATAACTAATGTTATATTCAAAATACCAAAAAGAAATATAAAAGTTATATATGCACACATGTTTTATTCTTATCAAAAACTAGTACAGTAGAAACATAAGTTAATACATATACCCAAGACTTCACCTAAACATATAATAAAGAGTTATACCCTGTTATACGGATGGTTCTATCCTAACAGTATCCAACTAATCTCTTTTAGTCACATTTATTCTCTGAAAAATAAAAAGAAAATTTAAGATTGCTAAAATGCAATAAAAGTTTGACAGCAGAAGAAGATAGAAAATACATAATCACTTACCGGTGTGCACATAAATTATTAAGGTGAAGTCCATATTTTTCCTCAGCAGATAACCCATCCATCAACAAGTAGAAGATGAGGAAATTGCTCTGGCCAAGAGGTTGTGAAACAAGTCTGGATTTCTCTAGCATATATGTATAAATTCTGGCTGGTTAAGAAAATAAAAGTGATTCTGTTAAATGATATTGTTAGTTTCATGTCCATAAATTTAGATATATTAATTAATTGCAGAGATAATAATGCAGCATCTTTTCTAAACAACATTAATAGACTCATTTTTAGAGCAATTTTTGTGCCAGAAAAATTAAGCAGAAAATAATGAGCGTTCCAATATACCTCCTCTCCTCCCTCTCCAACACACTGTTTCCCCTACTATCAACATCTTGCATTAGTGTAGAACACTTACTAACAGATAAAAACAACACTGACACATCATCGTTAACCAAGCTTACACTTGACACCAGTGTTCACTCTTTCTGTTGATAGTTCTATGGGTTTTGAGAAATTCATACTGTCATGAATCCACCATCACAGTATCACACAGAACAGGTTCTTTGTACGAAAAATCTCCAGCGCTCCACCTGTTCATCCCTTTCTCTCCCTTAATCTCTGGCAAGCTCTGATCTGTTTACTGGTTCCATGGTTGTACCTTCTCCGAAATGTCACATAGTTGGATTCATACAGTATGTGTCCTTTCAGACTGGCTTCTTTCACTTGCTAGTGTTTAGTGTTGTCAAGGTTTTAGGTTTTAGCCATTTTAATAGGCAGTATTTCACTGTTTTTCTTTCTTTCGTTTTTTTATTATTGTTCAATGGAGACAACTGTACTTCACTGTTGTTTCAATTAGCATTTCCTAGATGACATATAATGTGGAGCATCTTTTCATAAGCTTAATTTCCATCCGTATTCCTTCTTTGGTGAGGCATCTGTTAAAATATTTTGTCTATATTTTAAATTGGGTTGCTTGTTTTCTTTACTGTTGAGTATTAAGGGTTCTTTGTACATTTTTGAGAAGAGTCTTTTTTATAAGATATATCTTTCACAAATATTTTCTCCAAGCCTGTGGATATTGTTTCATTCTCTTCACACTGTCTTTTACAGAAAAGAAGTTTACAATGTTAATGAACTCCAGCTTTCAATTACTTCTTTCATAGATTGTGCTTTTAGTGTTGTCTCTAAAAAGTCATTGCCAAATCCAAGGTCACCAAGCATTTCTCCTTTGTTACCTTTTTAAAGTTGTACAGTTTTGTTTTTACATTTAGATTTATGATGGATATTGCATTATTTTTTGTGACATGTTGATGTCTACATTCTTTTTTTTTTTTTTGCATGTGAGTATCCTGTTGTTGTAGCATCGTTTATTGAATAGACTATCTTTTTTCCATTGAACTGCCTTTGCCCTTGGTCAAAGGTAAGTCATCTATGTTTATGTGGCTCTATTTCTGACTCTCCACCCTATTTCATTGATTTTTGTGTTGGTTCTTTCAATAATACCACCCTGTCCTGATTATAGTGGATGCATAGTAAGTCCTTCTATTGGATGGCACCAGTACTACAACTGTGTTCCTCTTTTTCCATGTTGTGTTGGCTACTCTGGTGCTTTTAACTCTCCATATAAACCCTATGTCAATATTGATAAAATAACTTGCTGGGATTTTAGAGGGATCATGTTGGATATATTGACCAAGTTAAGAAGAACTGAGAGCTTAACAATATTGAGCCTTCCTATCCATGAACATTATATATCTCTCTATTTATTATAGATCTTTGATTTTCTTCCATCAAAATTTTATAGTTTTCCTAAGAAAGATCTTGTATATATGTTGTTAGATTTATACCTAAGTCTTTCATTTTTTGGTGTTAATAGAAATATGTTGTATTTTAATTCCAATCGCTCATTGCTGGTATTCAGGAGAGAAATTGAATTTTACATATTAACTTTATGTCCCAAAATCTTTCTATAATCACTTATTAGTTTCAGGAGATTTTCTGTGTGTTTGTTTCCATTCTTTGGGATTTTTTATAGAGACAATCATATCAACAACACATTGTTTTCTTCAACATCACATTGATTTCTTCCTTTCCAATCTATATACATTTTATATGTTTTACTTTTCTTATTGCATTAGCTAGAACTTCCACTAAAATGTTAAAATGGACTGGTGAGAGGGAATGTTTTTACCTTGTTCCTGACCCAACCTAGCAATTATGTGCACAAATATAATCTACAATAAGACATGCCCTTGCTTCCAATGAAGGCAGCAATAGAAATTATAGAATTTTCTTGATTAATTCTCACAATTTGAAAATACCAGCCATAATCCTGGCTGGTGTGGCTCAGTGGATTGAGCACCAACCTGCAAACCAAAGGGTCACTGGTTCAATTCCCAGTCAAGGCACATGCCTGGGTTATAGCCAGGTCCCCAGTTGGGGGCATATGAGAAGTAACCACATATTGATGTTTTCCTCCCTTTCTTTCTCCCTAAAAATAAATAAATATTTTTATAAAAGAAAGTACCAGTTATATTGCTATGATATATACCAATAGATATTGATTATAAAGTGCTTTATAGACACTAGCAACTATTACTATCAAACAGACCAGAACATTATATGGCCTTGTGATTATCAATGATCAGGAACATTGACAATACTCTCTCACTACTGGAAACACTGCAGGAGGGTGGGAGGGACTACAACAAATATAAGTATGACTTGAATTTATGTACATATAATTTAATATATAGGATGCATGCTAGAAAATTTTCAAGGCCTATACTGAAATAATAGAAAGGAGTTGAATCATGATTTATAGTATAATGATAGGTAATGAAACAGATGTTTTGACCATAAAGTTTACATTTCTGTTAGGGAGTGAGATAAGTAATGTGTCTATGAAGTAATGCATGCCCAGTGTGAATAGCAGCCATTCATCTTGCTAGTTTACTGTGGTCTCATAGGTCCAGCAGTAGGATAAATACCTATTATTCATTACTTTGGTCCTCTGCCTTTAAGTATTACAAAAACAAATAAGAAACCCACATCATAAATATGTGTGGTTGAAATTTATCTCATAATAGCTGAAAAATGACAAAAGTATGCTATGTAAGAATCACAACCATGATTTTGCCTCAGAGATAGGACTGGCAATTCAGAAGTTAGTGTTATCAGAATTTATGTTTGGAATGTAGAAAATCTTACTGCTTCCTGAGGATTCTTTTCATTTAAATTTAGGTTCATTCTGATAATTATGAATGGTCAGTAAATTATTACGTATTTGAATTTTGAATGCAACTGTGAATTACTGTAGTTTTCCACTTTGATGCAAAAATTAATGGTCAATAATTTTTTTTTGATTAAAAGGTAGCAGTTTTTAGGGAGACAAATGTATTTAATTACTGCCTACATTTGAACTATAAACAACACTTCCTGTAACAAGTCTGCGAATAATTATCCTAGAGTTCAGCCTCTAAAAGCAAAAATGTTAGGTGACAGCGAATCCACTTGAATAAATTAAACAACTATTATAGAGCTGTGTCTGTTATAAATATTATACATGGTCAATTTAGCCAGATAGTATGATTATTGGTGTTTTTAAGAAATCTTAAAATTAATAAACATTATTAAGAGAAGTAATATTAGACACGTTTTAGAACTGTGTCACAAGTGCATAAAAAAGGCACTTTCAAAATACCCTTTTAATTCATGGCATTAAAGCCCAAAGGTGAGTTTAAAGTTAGGATGAAGTGGTGTAGCATCTTTTCCCTTTCTCCATATATATTTAGTCAGGTGATGGGTAACTTCAAGTTGTAGTCTTAATTATTAAATTTAAGTTCATTTGTTGCCTTCCTAAGCAAATAATTTGCTGAAATTTTTCATTTTAATATTAATAATATTAAGCATAAAGTAATTAACTGATCAAGGGGATATTTTTAAAAATCTATATACACAGGAAATAAACTGCCATGGTTGTTCCCTTCAGTTATTGTCTAGTCATCAAGTAAAGAAATATCAGCTGAGAATGGAGGGCTGAGCAGTGACCTTCTCACCATCATGCTTCTATGCTCAGAGAAATGGTTGACCCACTTCTCTCAGCCAATTTATAAGCTTACATTTAAAGCAGCCTTCAAACCTAATCTAATTCCACACCAAAGACTGACTTTAGTACCTTTCATCTAAATTCAAAAACAGCCCTGGCTGGTGTGGCTCAGTGGATTGAGCATGGACCTGTGAACCAAAGTGTCACTGGTTCAATTCCCAATCAAGGCACATGCCTGGGTTGAGGGCCAGGTCCCCAGTAGGGGGTGCATGAGAGGCAACCACACACTAATGCTTCTCTCCCTCTCTTTCTCCCTCCCTTCCCCTCTACTTAGAAATAAATAAATAAAATCTTTAAAATAAATAAATAAATTCAAAAAAGTATAATTACTAATCATCCTTGTTAGTGCAGCTCCAACAGTGAACAAAATTGCTGTGGATTAGCAGGGTTCTGATCAGTAGGATTTGTAAAAATATGTACCTTGAAGTAGCTTTAGATGGAATAAAACACAAAACAAACTAAAAATTCACATTCCTATTTGAGATCTTTTATGTCAGAAATAATCTTGACTAGCTATACACTTGTGACTCTGCATCATTTCAGTAATGTATGTTTCTCAGAAAGTTTTGGTAATGTAAAATATATGTTTGCAGATTATGTATAACATAATATGTAGGAAAAGTACAGAGCTCTGATTTTTTTCAATATGAAATAAAGTAGAGGATATAAACTTCCCTCTCCTTCAAGGAAAACAAATGACTACTTTCACTGGCCTTTTGACTTCCAGAAATGTCCAGCCCCAAATCTTACCCTGCCCCACTCATCTAGCTGTAAAGTAAGACCTGTTCCCAGAAAGTCCCATCATGCCTTCCATTAGCAATCACCAAAAGCTCATTATTGATTAATAATATAACCAAATATTCTCTTTCACACTTAATGCATTTATTTTGACTTCATTATTAATGAACATTAATGCTAGGGGTGGAGTAAGTGAAAGGTCCCTTAACTAGAAGTCCAAAGTATGGGAACTAGTCCTGAATGTGACATTGCCAATCTCCATGTCCCCCTTAACGGCTCTTTGCCCACCAGTAAATGAGGATTAAAATACACAAAGGCCCCAGGCTTCCTGTGTGCTCCAAAAGGGAGGAAGCACCACTTAAAGTCCCTATTGTACAGCAGGCACTGTGCTACGTGCTTTTCAAACATCTTCTCCTTTAAATTTCATTGCAATCCTTTTTTACATTTAAACCCAAGAGACTTATCTCCAAAGCCCAGGTTGTTTGCACTACAAGATGCCATTCTTCAAGGGAGATAAGATCAATTAAAGTTCTCTGAGACTTAAAGCACAGTCCAATTGAGAGCATAATACTAAGGATAATTGATGCTGATAATACTGAAGGCAAAGACTGTCTTCTGGTTTGTTTTTAAAATCAAGAGTTGAAAAAAGACAAGGTAAAAGCCTTAATATAGTTTCCATCTCATTTGTGTTAACTGTAAGGTTTAAGTTCCCCAAGTAGATACTATGTATTTATTGGGAGACATTTCCAACTGTTAGTAAATTTTAATTTCCACTTAAATATGTCTTCAGGCACAGAAAAGATAAGAGGCCAACTATTCTTCACATTTTACATGTGGACTCTGGGTCTTCTTCCCTTTGTAGACCTGTCAGCATATTTTCCTGTTTTGCCCATTCCAGTATGATAAAGTGCTCTCAGAAAATTTTAAAAAGTCCTATTCTAAGCATACACAACTTCTAATTATGAAGAAATTAATAATTAGCTCCTTCTCATTGGCTCTGACTTAGAAACTAATCCAGAGTTAATTATTGATAACCTTTTTTACCTATTTCACACTCTGAGTAATGTGTCTTTCATTGGTGTGAATGAGTTCATGATAGTTTTTCGTAATTTCCTCCTTGAACTGAGTAATGACTGCTTCACTTTGTTGTTCCCTTTATAATGTCATTCCTTGGAGTCATTAACCCAACAGACACTTAATGTGTGCCTACTATAAACCAGGCCAGACGAGATCTCTGCCATCAATGGACTGACATCCTAAAATCTCTTGGACAGTAATAGAGTGTATCGCATTTTCATGGTGACTATGTTAACTCTATGCTGACACCAGGAGACAATAAAAGCTATCAAGTTACTCCATTAAACATCAGAACATCTGAACAACGGTTAACAAAGTCCTTTGTATCTGGACTTAGAGAATGTGAAGCGTAGGCAGCATCTTTAGAGTAATCTAGTCCAGGCATCCCGCCTCAGGTCAGACTACTTTCAGCGTGTTAGGTGCCAGCTCCTTCATCCTGTTTGAAGGCACAGCGTCAGGGTGAGAGAGTACTTGGCAATCAGGAGGAAGTAAGGTGAGAAGCTCTTGTGATTAAGTGAAGATGCTCCTTCTCTGAAACCTTTACCAACTTTCGATAATATGCACAATAAATCTTCGTACGTGCGAGGCTTTGCACGGCAGCAGCTATTTGAAGCCACTTGTCGTATTTCCCTTGAGTCTTTTCCTCTTCAGTGTAAACATGTTTAGTTTCTTTAAAGCTCACTCCGAACATGTGGCATTTCGATTTTCACTCTCTTGATAAATGTTCTCTGAATACATTCTTTATTTTTATTCTTAAACATGGGAAACGAAGAACTGAACTCCCAGTCTGACACCTTCAGGCTTCCCCTGCTGCCCTGTTGTGGGCACTCTGCTTCTGTTCCCGTAGTCTTGGCACTGGCTTTTATTTATTTGTTTGTTTACGTGTTAGTAGTTATTGTATTCTTAGAATTTCAAAAACTGTGAAAAACACCACAAAACCATTTTGCCAGAATTTTAAAAGAACACAGGAAGAAACTACCCAACGAAGGTGATAGGAACTAAGTTAAGGGGTCTAATGAGGAGAACAGAAGGATTAGAAAAACAATTTGGAAAGTGGAGAACTGTGGAGAGTGCCTGGGTTGCTGTTTTACTAAGAGGAGAATAAATTCAGTTATGCGCCTGGCTCAAAGTATACTGAATTTATGCTTGTCGCTCCTTAATGATTCTGAGGGCATTGCAGAATCTTGAAGTGCCCCAGGTTCGCCTTTATGAATATTTATCATCACTGTGTCACAGTGTGCTGCCTGCAGAAGCCGTGTGAGAGGTGTTTGTGGATTTGATTATGCCAAAGCTGTGTGGGATTGAGTGCTAATAGACCCTGCTGATTAACAGAACTACTCACTGCAGTGTTTTCCAGTTCCTTTTTTACACGTGCATGCAATTATTTTCTAAAGTAACATTCCTGAAAAAGAGGACATGTTAAATGCTATCCAGGGAAAATAGTAATGGATAAGATCTTCAGAGCCAGCTACAGTATCTTGGCCTTGGCAAAGGGAGTATCAAAAGGAAACAAGAAAAAAGTCAGGCATGTGATGCCCCAGACAAGTGTCTTCGCCTCTGTGCCTACTGTGCATAAACTCCAGTGGCCACCTGTCCTTGGGTTGGGCTAGAAGAGCGCCTCTCAAACTCCAGTTGTTCACACAGATCTTCTGGGATTCTCGTTGAAGCACAGTCCCAATCAGCAGGTCTGCAGTGGGGCCTAAGAGTGTGCATTCTAACAAACTCCAAATTTTGCCCATAGAGCTTACCTTTGGGTTACACCTGGATGACAGGGGGTTGAAACACGCAGCTTTGGGAACTTCCTACCCCCTTAACTGCCATAGCTCTAACCACTGCTCCCTGAAAGCTCAGGCGAAAATTACGGTCACAAAGTGCTCAGGCTGTGCCTTTTACTTGGAGGGACAGTCTCACTGGGGTGTCATAAAACCATGGCACAAAGACACTTGTCCCTCAAGACATTTCTCCTCTGAGGTCTTCCTAGAACAGCAGATCTTAGCCATGTATTAAAAACAAAACCAAAATACACAAAACAACGAAAAGCTTTCCTATTGCAGAATTTAAATGTCTAATCTCAGTATCTAAAATGATCTATTTTACCCCTTTATGAATTTTTTTTACCAAATTTCACTTGTAAACATTTGATTTTAAGATATACTTACTGTAAAATACAGTTTTTATTTCTAAATTATAGTCAAAACTTACTTCCTGAAGAGTAGAATAACTTGAAAACACCAAATAAAATTATCTTTCAAAAATTGCTGAAATTAGCAAATGTTTGTGTGCTAATGAATTTTATAAATGTTTTTAGCCCCAGCTGGTGTGGCTCAATGGATTGACCACTGGCCTGTGAACCCAAACATCACTGGTTTGATTCCCAGCCAGGGCACAGGCCTGGGGTGCGGCCAGGTCCCAGGTTGGGTCTGTGTGGGAGGCAACCGATTGATGTGTCTCCCACACATTGATGTTTCTCATTCTTTCTCCCTCCCTTTTTCTAAAATAAATAAATAAAATCTTTAAAATTTTTAAAAATAAAATAAAAGTTTTTAAAGTAGTTGATTCTTCTAAGTAGATTAGGCAATCCACCTGCAATTGTATTTATATTCTTAATTTGCATGAATAATCTGTTTTTAATAGAAAGATGTAAAATTCTAGATGGATCCTAAATTAGCTGAATTTAAAAGAGGGGATTTTCATAAAGTACACATTAAATATTTAAACCAAATAATTCTTATTTATGTCTAGTTGGGTGATTATTTTGATGTTTTGTTTTAACTCAATCATTTTAAAAGTATAAACTCCATTTTGTTTAAAATAGATATCAGTGTATGTTATATGAAGAAATTATATACTCAAGTTATAATTTTAATTGAGTTCATTTCTATGTTCAGCAAATATGGTTCATTTCAGCTCTTTTTGGTTTGTCTCATTATACAGTTTATACAGTAATCATTTAAAAAGTTCACCTTGTATTTCAAAATATTTTTAATTCCAAACATTTTTAGCACACATAACCTGATATCTCAGATGTGCCTGTGAGCATGCACATGCGTGTGCACATATAGACACACACAGAGGTACACACACTGCTCATTATTGCCATGCTTGGCGTTTCTCTGCCCTCTTCTGGCAGCAAGTGAGATCTCCCTGTGTGAATTTTGAACTTACCTCCAGCTAAGTGTTTTTTCCGCTCACAGAAGTGTAGTTCGAAATACTTTATAAAGCAACTGGACAGATCATTAAGAGTTGTCTTTGCATGCCCAAAGGCTTCTAAAATGCACATGACCTATAGTAAAAGAGAACCATTTATTGAACTACTCAGTTTTGTTTTTTTACATAAAATTAGAGAACAATAGCAAAGATATGGGGAATAGTCCATTATCTAAGGTTTCCTATCATTCGTGTAATACCATGTTGGGTTTTGAGGTCACTCTCCCCAACTGCAAACCGCAGTAGTGCCCCTATCTGTGGTTTTGCTGTTCACGGTTTCAGTTACCTGCAGTCAACCACAGTTCCAAATATTAATGGAAAACTCCAGAAATAAGCAATCGTAAATTTTAAATTGCACACTCTTCTGAGTAACATGATGCAATCTTCCGTCACTTCACTCCATTCCACCCAGAAAGTAAATCATCCCTTCGTCCAGCCTATCCCTTTGTCTGGCGTGTCCAGCTACATGCCTGTTAGTCACTTACCAGCCATTTGATTACCAAATCCACTGTGGAGGCATCGAAGTGCTGGTTCCAGTAACCCTTAGTTTACTTAATGGCTCCACAATCACATTCATAACTTTTATTATGACATATTGTTATGAGTGTTTTATTTTATTACCATTTTTATTAATCTCTTACTGTGCATAATTTGTAAATTTAACTTCATCATAGGTATGTATGTATAAAAAATGTACACCCAGATAAAATGTCTGAATAGAAAATCATACATATGTATGTTGTTGTAGCTTTGGAGGGAAGAAATTAAAGTTAATATAAGTGATAGAACATCTTTTAAAAATAATAAACCCACTTAAACACTAGATTTTAACCTGCTCTTAACTTTTACTTTACATACTTTTCAACCCTGAGCCACTATGTTAACCCTCCCTTCACCCTGTTCTTGCTCCCTGCCAACCATTCTCTCCCCCAGAAACAAGAATAAGAGTTCTAGGTGAGGCTGTGTGCCCAGCATTTCTATTCCCTTGTCTTCCCTTCCAGAAGTGAGGAGTCAGGGACTTTAAGATGCTCTTAGAAAAACTCCTCGGATCAACCTGGCATCCAAAATTTTCTTGATGTGTTTTTTTAAACACTGATTATAGAACAAACACCATTTATTCCCATAATGTATTGTTCCTGTAATAATGATGATGACCAAGCAATTCTCCAAACTGCCTGAAAATCTGGGGAGTCGAAGTTGTTTTTCCTTCTTTCAAGATGCGAATAATGTTGAATATATTTTCTGCATCACCCACAAGAGAGAGCACAGCAATAGTGATACTTATTCTTTAACTAGAAGCTAATCAACAAAACCAATAAGCAACCAAAACATAGCCAAAGATACTGAAATTAAGAACAAACTGACAGTAACCAGAGAGGAGAGGGGAGGGGGTAATGGGAAGAAAAGGATGAAGGGTTTAAAGGAACAACTATAAAGGACACATGGACAAAAACAAGGTGGGGTGGAAACAGGGGAGGGAAGGATGAGGGGGAAAGGCAGAAAACTGCACTTGAACAACAACAAAATTCAAAAGTATTTAATAAAAATGTAAATAAAATAAATGTAAAAATATCGATGCTTATTGATACGTAGGTTGGTAGTTACTTATGATAATTCTGATGACAATATTTTTGGACATTTTAATCTAAATAAATACAAACTTTGCTCCTATTTTTAAATTCTCTGATTAATGCTAGATAAATCATTCAATTCACCTGGAAGTAGTTTATATTTTGAAAGATTATGAAGCAACATTTTGATGTTAAGAATTAAGAGTTGTAATAATAGTGAAATATATTAAAACATCTGTTTTGGAAGTTTGATCTTTTGGAAAGAAACATATACTAAATCTTTACAAAACCTCTATGATTTAAGTCTCTATAATAAATTAATTTTAAAGATCAGTAAATTACAATAGTTGTGACAGAAGTGTTTTCTGAAAAATAATTATAAATAGTATTTATGAACATCTCATTTTTGCTTAATTTATAATAATTCAACGTTAAATAAATATATAGTGAAATAAATAATATAATTATATCATACTTTAGACATTTATATTAATGAAACAACTTTTAAAATTCATTTAAAAAAATAAATTTTAAAAAATATTTGGGCTTCTAATTTTTTGGTGTTATATCTGATAAGAAACTGGATTTTTACTATAACAGAAAAAGTACACAAAACATAATTAATGACATGTGCCCAAATAGGAAGTGTAGGGTAATGGTTCAATATCTTTGCTTTGGGGTTAGAAGTAGTTGCCCTCACATTCCAGTTCTGCTAATGACAAATCATGTCACATGGAGCAAATTTTTTGAATTTCCTGAACCTTGTTTTCCTTTATTCTAATGCAGGAACAGCTCCTTCAGTGGTTATAAGTGTCAGGTGTATAAAGCCCTCAGATTGGTGCCTGGTACATACTAAGCATTCAACAAATAACAAAGATTAATTTTATTTTCATTAATAATAATAGAAACATACATATAATGTTATATATGTAAATACATGTGAATTTGTGTATATGAAGATATATATGTAAGGTTATTCATATATACATGTGTATACATGTATATGTGGGACATGTGTGTATGTGTGGACATATGTCTCTTTTCATTTTCACAGGTAGT
>PVKM010034531.1:0-15529 GCA_004027735.1 Carollia perspicillata
AATGGGGATAACTGTAATAGCATAAACAGTAAAATATTTTATTTTATTTTTTAAAGATTTTATTTATTTATTTTTAGAGAGAGGGTAAGTGAGTGAGAAAGAGAGGAAAAGAAACATCAGTGTGTAGTTGCCTCTTGCATACCCCCAACTGGGGACCTGGCTTGAAACCCAGGCATGTGCCCTGACTGGTGACCCTCTGGTTTGCAGGCCAGCACTCAATCCACCGAACAACCCTAGTCATGTCATAAACAATAAAATATTTCAAAAACCACACAAAAAATTGATATTTCTCTCTTTCTCTCTGTCTAAAATCGATGAATAAAAGTTTTGTTAAAAGCTCCTATTGGATGGCATTTGTATATAAATAAATAAGTTAAATAAAGGCTGAGTGGGGGCCAGCCTGGGAAAAGGGGAGGTGTGTGTGAACTCACAAGGGTACTCAGGGCAGAGACAACAGCAAGTAAGAAGTCCCTGGGAGAAGAAAGAAGAGTGTGACTAGGAAGTTGTGAAGAGAGAATGGCAAGAGATGTCACTGACCAGAGAGGCAGGAGCTAGGTGCCATGGGCCCCTGACCTTGTCTTTTAACTTGTTTCCCCTCCCTAGTCCTGGATCCCTAGGCCTAGGGTCTCCAGCAGCTCCCGCAGGTACAAGGCCTCACCATTCCCTAAGGCTCCTCCCACTGACCTGGGACCTCCCACTTAGTGGTGCTCCTCCTACTTTATCAGTGTCCCAAGAGGTGGATGGTAGAAGTCCACACCTGTCTTATGTGGAAGGCCTGGGTTCAATTCTTAACCCTTGCCTTTGCTCTCAAGAGGTGGCAGAGTTTAGTGGTGAAGAGCCCCACATCTGGAACCAGATTGCCTGGGTTCAGATGGTGGCTCTGTCACCTGCTGTTTGATCTTGCCAAGTTACTTCACTGCTCTGTGCTGAATTCACCCCATGTGTAAAACGAGGAGGATGATCACACCTCACTCCTAGGAGTTTTATGGATTAGTATGTTAAGCGTCTAGGCTAGTGTCTGGCATGTGTAAGTGCTATATGAGTGTCTATTAAATAAGGTAAATCACTGGCAATCGATCACTGCAACATCTGCTCCCCTTTCTCATCCCATGCTCCCCCCCCCCATTCCACCTTTAGGCCCACAGCAGAGAGCCAGGGGCCAAGCCTACTGGTCTCCCTCCTCCCCCACTTTTTTAGCCAAGGCTGCCTTTGGCCACACTTCTTAAAAAGTATGCAGAGCTGAGCTCACCGCCAGGCAGCCCTCCACACCTCCAGAGTAAAAGATGTTCCTAATGGGAGGGGCAATCAAATCAAGCCACACTGCTGGTTCCTCCCTCCCCTTCCAAAGGGTTTCAGAGGCTCAGGGTTTTCTGGATACACTGAATGTATCAATGAGACTCCTTTCCTGGGCCCTGGGCCTGATCCCCACGACTGAGTTTAAAGCTCCTCCCATATGTTCCCATACCACCTGTGTTCACTTCCAATGTGTAACCCACACTTCTACAGCATAACCACTCACTGTCTTGTCTGTGTCCTTGAGGGCAGCAGCTGCCGCCTTGTTCTCCTTGCCTCCCAGGGCCTACATATGGCACTCAGCTCTCTCGACTCACCTCTCACCAGGCCTCCTGTATCTCTGAGCCAGCCACCCTGGGCTGCCGTCCCATCTCGGGTTTGCCGTTCTCTCTCCTCGGGGCCTTTACTGGGTCCTTCCTCACTGCTCCAAGTGTTCTTCCTCAGGTCTTTGTGCGGCCAGCTCCCACTCCTTGCTGTCACTTCCTTGCCCACCACTCCTTCTAGGAAGCCTTCTGTGAGGTCCCGGATCTAGGCAGGTGGATCTAGGTAGGGGGGTCTCCCAGCACCTGGATATCCCCACTGTACTTTAGGCATCTCTGTACTTATCCGTGTGTCCCATTAGCCCGTCACAAGTGCAGGCAGGGGGGATGTTGATCTACTTTATTGCTGCATCTTCAGTGCTCAGCACAGAGCCCATATTAGACCAGGAGTTTATGCCCTGGGGCCCATGGATAACCTACGTCCTGGGGTTCATGAGGCTCCCCAAATCATACAAAAATGTTTGTGATTTGTAGTGCATTCGTTTTGGAAGACAGTCTGTATTTTTTATCATAATTCTGAAGATGTGTAACATCCCCCCTCCCAAGAAAAGCCCATGATGGTCAAAAACTATTAAGAAATGTTATAAACATTTATAAAGCACTTTATAAACACTGGTTTTTGATCGGATGCACCCACCTGTGAATATAATCATTGATATTCAATAAATAGTTGTTGAATGGATGACTTAGCTTCTGCTTTGGGGATAGGGATTTTAAATGTTTTCAATAGATCGAGAAAAACCTCAGAAGAGACCTTTGCCAGTAAAAGTTTAAGTGCCCCTTACTTCAGCCCCTGACTCTGTGGCCCTAAATACTCCTCTTCCCAGTGGGGCCCGCGGCTGAAGACCGAAGCTTCAGAGGCTCACAGCTCCTTTTCCTGAAATCCACCTACTGCGCCTTTGCAGCCTGTCAGCTGAAAATAATCCTGGTGAGAGCAGGGGTGGAGAGAACTGAGGAAGGAATCTTGCAGCTTTGAATGAGGGAGACTCTGCCCCCTGCTGGCTTCCCCGCTCCCCTTCAGCGTCTCGGCCGCGAGCCAGGTGGCCGCAGAATGAGGTCAGAGCAAAGCAGAGCAGAGCCCAGGCAAGGCCCCGGCGAAGGGGGCGCCCCCCTACTGGGCAGTTTTTCCAGTCGAGATTAGGCTTTGTCTTTAAACAAGTCAGGGGCGGTAGCTTAGGCTTCGGAGCCCTCACCGTTTACCCTCCCAGGGCTCCTAGCTTCTACTCCAAATTAGGAGTTTGGGAAGGGCAGGGGGCGTGGTGGAGGTGGAGGTTCTGGAGCTTGAGGGAGGTCCAGTCACTCAGACTTGGCTTTCTCATCGATCTCTTTTGCCGGAGCCTGGCTACTACCGACACCTTTGGATCCTGAGCCAATTCTTTGCATCGCCTACACTCGGCTGTGGTATACCAGCCTTCCCACATCACCATGGAAACAGGAGCCTCTGCATCCCTCCCAGAGCTGATTTGTGAAGCTAGGAGAAGAATCGGAATTCAGGGTGCGGTGCATAGGAGGGGCAAAGAAGAAAATCTTTACAGAAATTATGGAAAAGGGGGGGTGGGGGGACAGGCACATCAGGGCGGGGGAAGCGCTATTGGAATAACTTGTACCCTGTGAAGACCGGAAGCTTCCTCCGGAGGCCAAAAATGTGGTCCCTCCATGGGACACTGGTCAGTCCAAACTAGCCACCCCTCCCCACCAGCTGTCCCTCAGGAGCTGTATAACTTGAGTTACTTACCTCCTATAGGCATCACTTCCCATCTGTAAAATAAAAATAATAGCAGCGCTTACTTCACAGTGTTATTATAAGAATCCAATGAAGTAATGCATGTATAGCAGGGTGCTTAGCACATAGGGAGTTCTCAAAAATGTAGTTGTTGTACTTGCTTAGGTATCTGTATTTATTATTCGTGTCTCCTTAAACTAAACCGCCAGGCCCTCAATAACAGTACCTTAATACTACTCCACAATTTTCAAAGTTCTTTCACACACATTCTCTGATTCGTCCCACCCCAATCCCAAACAACAGAGAGGGGATTACTCTTCCCGCCTGACAGACGAACATGCAGATTCAGAGTTCAAGCTCGTTCAAAGGCTCAGCTCTGACCTGGTGCCCCAACTGCAGAGGGCTCTGTCCAGCCCGGGCTCGCTGCTGGGTCGGCTCGTCGCCTTCCTGCGCCCTGTGCCCAGCACGGTACCCCGACCAGTCAGCACCTCCTTGTGTGCTGGCATTGATCCTGGAGCCGGAGTTTCAAGGAGGAACTAATCTGAAGTGTGGCACTGGGTTTGACCGTGAAGGAAGCAGAAAACTCTGAAATGAATCTATAATCAAAACAGTCCTAAAAAATAAAAAATAAAAAAACAGTCCTACCAAACGGGCGTGGCCACTTCTGGTTTGGGGGTTTCTTTTGGGGATGGTGAAAATGTTCTAAAATCGATCGTGGTGATGGTTGCACAGCCCTGCGAATGTCCTGCGCTGAAAACCATGGAGTCGTACGTTTGAAGTCGATGAGTTGTATGGCATGTGAATAAAATCTCAGCACAGCCTTTATTTTTTAGATTCCCACAACTCAAATAGCAGGCCCAGGGGTGGCACCATTGAATTCTACCACACATTTAAGAAAGAAATAGTGCCAATTGGACATAGATTCTTCCAAATAGTAGAGAGAAAGGCTATGTTCGCCCCAGCTCGCTTCAGCAGGCAAGCATAGCCTTTATACCAAACGCGCTGAAGACATCGTAAGAAAGGACAGTCACCCTCATGACCGCAGGCGCAGAGTCCTGTATTCGCTTACACTGTAAGCAAGCAGTGCCTAGCGGTACCTGGAAAGGATGTCAGGATTATGTTCACCTTAGTCAAAAATGAAAAGTTACTTTAACTTTTGAAAATCAACGTAATTCACTATATAAGCCAAACAAATATGCAAGGAAAAAATCAAATGGTTCTCGTCCTCATATATGGACACTTGATTTGCGACGAAAGGGGCCGTGAAGAGCAGCAGATGCAGAAAGGCTAACCCCCTGAACCTGTCTCCACGGCCGCCTTCCCCTGAATGTGCAGTGAGCAAACGGCAGCCCCGCCTTGGCTCACTTCTTTCCTGTAACATTTCGAGGAAGCCAAAGCAGCCCGCCGAGGCTCTCCTGTTACTTCTTCCACCCTCAGCCCTTCCTTGTCCCACTGTCCCCAGCCTTAGTAAACATACTCTCAAAATCAGCTGGACTCGTGCTGTGAAATCTTTCCTACACGAAGTCAAGAACCCCCACACTACAGGTCAGCCCAAGGTAGACCCGCTCTGCGCTGGGCCCCTTTCCGGTGACACCTATCTAACTTACCTGTTTGGCCTGTGCCGAAGGGAGATGGATCTTGGAGAATGACAGTGGGTTACCTTCAGCTGAACCAGGAGGTGATTCCAACTGCAACCGCTTTGCCAGGTGTGGTTCCATTACTTGAGCTGAACAAGTCCTTTAGTGCCTAGTACGCAGCTATTGGTCTGGCAACTGCCTTTCCCCCTCCCCGTCAGTAAGGACCACCACGAGCAGTTTGCTTCCAGCTGGCGTGGCCAGCAACTCTCACTAGCCTACCTCAGGTGTGCCTCAACTCTGAGGCCTGTGTTACAATTTAGTTCATAGGGATCTTGACCTCCTGTTGGAAAACTTGTGTTGGAACAGGTCGTCTCAGGCCCACAGTCTTTCCACCCCTGCTCCGCCACGTAAGGATGGACCTTGGACCTGGAACACTTTCTTAACAAGCGATAAAGAGCCCACACAGCCTGTGCTGGGCTTATCACCTTGTGTGGGAAAGCCTTTCCCTGGTTCACAATCAATGTGTACTCATTTGTTCTGCTTAAGTGTGTACTCAGCAGCCCTCAGGCATGCCCTCAACTATCCCATATTCCATGAGGGCAAGAGGGGAGGGAGCCCTTCTATTGTGGCACCAGAGAGGTGCATGTAGGCCGATTGCCATGCATCGGATTCCAGCAGGGCCCCTGGCCACTGGGGAACCAATGCCCACTGTCGGCCTGATCTAGCCATAGTTGAGGAGCTTTCCAGCTCAGTGAAATTTTGTGGAATCAGTGGTGTGGGGCATGTTAAGATATTCCTTCTAACGTGAAAGATGTATTGTTGCATCTCGCCCTTCTTACAAGCAAAAAAGAGACATATTGCCTTATTGGGCCTCTTTGAATTTTGCAGGCAACATATTCCTCATTTGGGTGTGCTACTCTGGCCCCTTCACCAAGTGACCTAAAAAGATGCTAGTCTGGGGTGGGGCCCAGACCAAGAGAAGGCTCTGTAACAGGCCAGGCTGCTGTGCAAATCGCTCTGCTGCCTGGGCCACATGATCCCGCAGATTCAATGGTGCTTGAAGCGGCAGTGGCAGATTGAGATGCTGTTTGGAGCCTTTGGCAGGCCCGTATCAATGAATCACAGTCCAGGCCCTTAGAGTTTTGGAGCCAAGGCCTGCTGTCCTCTGTTGATAACTGCAATACTCCTTTTTTGAGAAACAGCCATTAGCCTACTACGGGGTCTCAGTAGAGATTGAATGCTTAACCATGCGCCACCATGAAGAGCTCAGGTCAGCATGTTTCTCTGTGACCTGAGCTCTCCATCACGAATGGGGTGTTGTGTGGCCCACCAGGCCATACAGGAGGGCAGGCAGCACAGCACTCCATCACCAAATGTACGTGGTATAAACAAGATGGGGCTGAGCAGGTCCTGAAAGCACAAGGAAGTTACATGGAGAAGTAGCCAAATGATCAGATCTTCTCCCTTCCAACCTACACCAATGGCCTTAGGGGGACTCCCTACAATCAGTTGACAGAGGGAGAGGAGAAGCAGGTTTACAAATGGTTCATCATGATATGCGGACATCACCCAAAAGTGAGCAGCCCTTTTCTGGGACATCTCTGAAGGTCGTTGGTGGAGGGGAATTTTCGCAGTGGGCAGAGCTTTCAGCAGTGCACCTGACTGTTCACTTTGCTTGAAAGGAGAAATGGCCAGATGTGGGACTACATATCAACTCACGGCTGTGGCCAGCGGCTTGACTGAACGGTCATGGGCTTGGAAGGAGCACGTGTAAAAAATTGGTGACAAGGAAATTTGGAGAAGAGGTATGTGGATGGACCTCTCTGAATAGGCAAAAAAATGTGAAGATATTTGTGTCCCATGTGAATGCACACAAAGGGTGACCTCAGCAGGCGAGAACTTTAATAATCAAGTGGATAGGATGAGCCGACGATAAGTGGATATCAGCCTCTTTTCCAAGTCACCCCTGTCATTGCCCAATGGACTTATGAACAAAGCGGCCATTGTGGCAGGGATGGAGTTTACCCATGGACTCAGCAGCATGAACTGTCACTCACCAAAGCCCACCTGGCTATGGGAATCACTGAGTGCCCAGTCTGCCAACCACAGAGACCAGCACCAGCCCCCCACATGGTACCATTCTCCTGGGGGACCACTTCTATCATGGAAGGGCAGTGTTTTGTTCTTACTGAACTAGACATTTACTCTGGATACACACTTGTCTTCTCTGACACAATGCTTCTGCCTTTTCTGGATATTTCATATAAAGGACACTTCCAACATGTGGTGTCTTGTGCCTGACTGCTTTCACTGAGCATGTTTTTGAGACTTGTTCATGTTATAGCATGCATCCGTAGTAGACATCTTAGACTGATATCTAAGAGTAAAGTGGCTATAATGCATGATAAATTTATGTTTCAAATCTTAAGAAACTGTTAGAGCAACTCTGTTTACTATGGGATGCTGCCTGATTTATTAATTGTTCAGTAAAGCCAACTAGATGGGTGGAAATGAGGAAGGAAAAAAGATAGGAAGGAAAAGGGAAAAAGGAAGAAAAAGGAGGGAAAGAAGGAAAAGGAAGGTAGGAAGGGAGTAATAAAGGAAAAGAAAGAAGGAAGGAAGGTAGGAATAAAGGAAGGAAGAAAAAAAGAGCGAAAGAAAGAGCGAAACTGCCAAACCGTCTTCCAAAGTGGCTGCACCATTTTACATTACCACCAGCAAAGCATGATTGTTCCCATTTCCCTATGTTCTCTCCAAAATTCGTTATTATCTGTATTTTAAAATATGGTAGGATGGAAGTAAAAGACAGAAAACTGTACTTGAATAACAATTAAAGTAAAATAAAATATGGTAATTCTATTAAAACAAACAAAAAAGATTTTTAAGTTTCAGTTAGGAGGCTAGAAATTTTGATAGGTAAAATAACCCTCTCAAAACAAAACAAAACAACAAAAAAAACCTCACTGCGGTCCTCCAGGCGGCAGAGGGCGCGCCAAGCTAGGGCCTCTCTTTCGAGCTTCACAGCGCCTTCTCAGCGAGATCCCGTTGCTAGGAGACGGAGACGCCTCTTTCGGTCGTTCCTCCCGGCTGTCTCTGGCTGTCTTGACCCAGGACTGAGATCTAAGATCCCACTACTGTCCAGGGGCAGTTTCAGAAGGCCTCTTTATGGGGGCGTTTTCTTTCTAGTCCCCCTAGTGCTGGTTGTTGGAGGCCCAGGGTCCTGGCCCAGATCCAGTTCTCTAGCCAGCTATGCCTAGGAAAGGGAAAAAGACGCCCCTGTCGGAGGAGGAGCAGATGCTTCTGTATCAGCAGAAGTTGCTGGCAGAGGAGGAAATGGCCAAGAAGAAGGAGAGGCTCCTGAGCCAGTTCTTGAAGGTGATGGCTTTCTGCATTATCCCCTGCCCAAACCCACCTAACTCCCCGCATTGACCCCGTTGTCTTCGCCCTGTCATTGTGGCAGCCTCATTTTCATGCTTGCCTCCCGAAATCTTGAGACCCAAATATACTTAGATTTCAGACAGCAGTGCTTGGGAGGAGAGGCAGTTCTCTGTGAAGCATGCAGGAGGGGCAGTGGCATAGAGCTAGACCATCTCAACTGAGCTCCAGAACTGGAAGAGTAGGTGCTATTGGCTGTCCAAGCGTTTTGAAATTCTGATAGTCTCCCTGCAGATGGGTCATTACAAACACCATCCTGCTGTGATGCCTCCACCCTAAAGGAAATTCACCCTTCCCGTCCTTAAAATGCTATCGGGCAGTTCCTGTTTTGCCTGGGACCCTCCCAAAGCAAGAACAGGAACTCCCTGAGTGTTAGCCATCAGAGATTTGGTACCTCAAAAAAGATGAAGGGTAAAGGTGTCGGCTGGTGAACTAAGTGTGATCTTGGACTGTGTGAAGGCTTTTGGCTCTGATGCCCTGCAGGGATGTCTACTCCTTTACACAGGACAAGCTGGCCAAGGAGGAGCACAACAGCGCTCTGAACCTTAATAAGATCAATACACAGTGGAGAACCGTTCTTCGAGAAGTTAAGACCAGAGAGCTTCTTAAGGACATTGAGATCCTCAGCCAAACATTTGAGCGAGTGGTGGACTGCAAGGACAATGTCATCAAGGTGGGTGTTCATCCCAGGGAAACACTCGAGTGTGGCCGCCTTCATCTCTTCTCTTAATAGAACAGGCCTAGAAATTGACTCCATCTTCAAGCAGCAGGCTGCGATGAAGCCAGGCTATTTTGAATAACAGTTTTCACTGAAGTGAAAAATAGAATGTTGGGTAGTCATCCCTGTCTCTCAACTTAGAGGAGCCATTCTTTTTAGTCATCTACTGCCCCAACCAGCACTGTATGTTATCAGAGTTATGAGGCTCAGTAGACACAGTCCTACAACTTCATTTCAGTGTGAGACTACTCACTTTCAGAGGGAGAAAATGGCTCGCTCGAGGTCACACAGCTAGTCAGTGAGAGAGCTGGGACGAGTGCATGGGTTTCTTGACTCCCAGGCCAGTGCTGTATCCAACCAAGTTCTGTTGGGCCTCTTCGATTCCACTTCAGTGGCCCTGGATAAGGTTGGGAAGATCTCCGTGGGTAAGAGTGGTTCTGGATCTCTAAACAATTCAATCAGCCATCCTTACGCTCTCGGGAGGTTCTTGTGTCCATACCACCTTTTTTGCTAAGGAATTTTGCTGTATACCTTCTTTCATTCTACTTTTAACCTCTTTACTGACTCCTTGTCCTTAGGCTTTTCTACCTTAAAACAAAGCAAAAAAACTCCACAATAACAGCAGAATGTACATTGTCAACCTGGCATTCCCCTTCTAGAAAACATATCTCTTTTCTTCACAGCCTAGCCCCTGGGGGAAAAATTCAGTAGACCTCGGGCAGCTTCCAGTGATACATATTAAAAATTCCAAATTTGCAAAACCATTATACCTTAGAATTCCTCAGCCCACCAGTTATACTGTATGGTTTTTTAAGTGACACCCTCAGATCCTTACTGGGAATTACCAAACACTTGCTGAGGAGAGAACTAGTGGTGTTCATTTAGGGGTGCCAAGCAGCAACCAGGCTCACCCTTGAGCGAATTAGCTGCTTCATACACGACAGTTTTGCAGCTAATGATTAGAGTCCCTGCCATAGGTAAATCACGTGTTGCTAATATTAAGCACATTGGGGTCATTCCTGAGTAACTGAAACTACACATTAAATGTGCACGTGTTAGTCATCCTCACCTGCTACCTCCACTTCTTCACTTCCCGTTTACCTTGCATCCTGCAACATTTGGTTTCTACCCTTCTCCAGGAAACTGCTTTGGTAAAGACCACCAGACCCAAATCAAAGATACTTTTCATCGCTTAGTCTTCACCTAACCTAATTTCTGTAGAGCACTGACACTCTCGGTCACGCTCTCCTTTTTGAAACTCCCCTCTGGTTTCCACGACACCCTTCTTTCCTGGCTTTTCTCCTGCCTCTGGGATATAGCCCTCCAGTCCCCTTTGTGAGCTCACCTTCCTCTCTCCATCCTCTGAATTTTAGCATTTCCCAGGGTCTGACCTTCTTACCCTTGACTCAGGTGTCTAGAGTCTAGACCATCTTACTCATTACCCTGGCTTTAAATACCACTCATAGATTATGACTCCCAGGTCTGTCTGTAACAGCTTGGATTCGTCTCTTGAGTTTCAAATCCGTCATTCGAGATCCCTAGATATCTGATCCTGGCTGCTGCACTTTCCTCACAAGTGGACTCAGGGGCTTCCCCTTCCCCAGCCAGCCCCGTTCCCCATACTCCACTCTCCGGTCTTCCTTACCCTCTCTATTCGGGTGGCTGCTGCCATTCACCAAATCACCCAACCCAGAACCCTGGCAGTCATCCTAGATTTTGCCTCCATTCCTAAATTCTGTTACTAAGTCTTGTGTAAGTCTTCTGCTTAAGTATTTTTCAAAGCCATACTCTGTTTTCTTTCCCCACTGTCCTGCTGCAACTGAGGCCTGAGCACTATCTGTCACATGAACTACTGCAGTCGTCTTCGGTGTTCCAGCCTTCACACCCAGCGGCCTCCAGATAGATAATTGTCGACACAACTACCAGATTATCCTTCTTAGTTTTTAGATCACATAATTTTATTTTTAAAATTTCATTTATTTTTTAATCCTCCCTGAGGATATGTTTATTGATTTGAGAGAGAGAGGAAGTGGGGAGAGAAACACTGATGTGAGAGAGAAACATCAGTTGATTGCCTCCCACACGCACCCCAACGAGGAATTGAATCCGCAACTTAGGTACGTGCCCTGACTGGGAGTCGATCCCGCAGCGTTTTGATGTATGGGATGATGTTCCAACCAACAGAGCCGCCCAGCTAGGGTCTTAACTTTAAATAATTTAATTTTTTTTTCAATTACACTTGACATACAATATTATATTAGGGTTTTTAAAAAGATTTTACTTATTTATTTTTAGAGAGAGGGGAAGGGAAGGAGAAAGAAAAGGAGAGAAACATTAGTGTGTGATTGTCTCTTGCACACCCCTTACTGGGGACCTGTCCTGCAACCCAGGCATGTGCCCTGACTGGGAATCCAACCAGCGACCTTTTGGTTTGCAGCCTGAGCTCAATCCACTGAGCTACACCAGCCAGGGCTCCATCCATCTATTGATGAACATTTAGGTTGCTTCCATATCTTGGCTACTGTCAATAATGCTGCAATGAACATATGGATGTATATGCCTTTTAGATGTAGTGTTTTGGGCTTCTTCAGATAAATACCCAGAAGTGGAATTGCTGGGTATTTATCTCTTGTCATATAGCCTTTGTTTTAAAGTCTATTTTGTCAGGTTTAAGTATTGTTACCCCAGCTTTTGTTTGTTTGTTTGTTTCCATTTTCATGAGATTCTTTCCATCCCTTTACTTTCAGTCTGTGTCTTTAGATCTGAAGTGAGTGCCTTGTAGACAGAATATGTAAGGGTCTTGTTTTGTTATCCTTTTAGCCTCCATGTGTCTTTTGATGGAGAATTTAATCCATTTAGATTTAAAGTAATTGCTGATAGGTATGTTTATTGCCATTTTATTATTCATATTTTTTTTATCTTTGTTCTTTTTCCTCTTCAAGAGCCTTTAACATTTCTTGTAACACTGGTCTGGTGGTGATGAACTCCCTTAGGTTTTTCTTGTCTGGGAGGCTCTTATCTGTCCTTCAATTCTAAATGGTAGCTTTTGCTGGGTAGAGGAATCTTGGTTGTAGGTCCTTGCTTTTCAACAATTTGAATATTTTGTTCCAATCCCTTCTGTCCTATAAAGTATCTGTTGCAAAATCAACTGACAGTTTTATGGGAACTCCCTTGTAGGTAACTAACTGATTTTCTCTTGTTGCTTTTCAGATTCTCTCTTTGCCTTTAACCTTTAGCATTTTAATTATGATGTGTCTTGGTGTGGACCTCTTTGGGTTCATCTTGTTTAGGACTCTCTGCACTTCCTGGATTTGTATGTCTATTTCCTTCACCAGGTTAGGGCAGTTTTCTGTCATTATTTTTTCACATAAGTTTTCAATTCCTTACTCTCTCTTCTCCTTCTGACACCCCCATGATTCGAATGTTGGTATGCTTAAAGCTGCCCCAGAGGCTCCTTATACTATCCTCATTTTTTTGGATTCCTTTTTCTTTTTGCTGTTCTGATTGGATGTTTTATGCTTCCTTATCTTCCAAATCTCTGATTTGATTCTCTGCTTTACCTACTCTACTGTTGATTGCCTGTAAACTAATCTTCACTTCGGTTAGTGTATCCTTCATTTCCAACTGGTTCTTTTCCCTATTTTCTATCTCTGTTTTTATGTTTCCTATGTCTTTGTTGACATTTTCACTAAGTTCATCTATTCTTCCCCTAAGTTCATTGAGTATCTTTATAACCAATATAATCTAGTAGATTGCTCATCTCTGTTTTATTTAGTTCTTTTTATGGACTTTTGTTCTGTTCTTTAATTTAGGCCGTGTTTCTTTGTCTCCTCATTTTGGCTGCCTCCCTGTGTTTGTTTCTCATATTAGGTGGAGCTGCTATGTCTCCTGGTCTTGGAAGAGTGACTTTAGGTTTTCTGTAGGGTCCAGTGGCACAGCCTCCCTGAACACCCAAGCTGGGTACTCCAGGTATGCCCCCTGTGTGGGCTGTGTACATCCTCCTGTTGTAATTGAGCCTTGATTGCTGTTGGCACCTCAGTCTGAGGGATTTACCACCAAGCTGATCAGCTGTGAGGACTGGTTGCAACCACTGTGGAGGTTTAGCTGTGCAGAGGCTGACCCCACTGAGCATAGCTTATTTCAGTGGGCTCTGGTGATGCCTGATGAATATGCCCCTTGAGTGTATCCCTTGTAGAGGAGATTGGGTGGTGCTTCAACCTGCTCTGAAGCTGTCCACTGGTGGCACTGGCTCTGTAGCCTCCTGGGAGGTGCAGGTCAAGGTTACCACCACCTGTGCCCTGCCTGAGGCCACCCTGCATGAACTACAAAGTAATCTGCAGGTGGCTGCTGTTTGTGCTGGGCTTGGAGGTGCCCAGGAGAGGCCAAGCTGTGAACCAAGGTCAACTGCTGCTAGTGCCGGGCCTGCAGCTACTTAGCGAGAGGTATACAGCATGCTGCTTGCTGGAGAGATTTTAGGAAAGTCCAAGACAGGTCATTTGTATGGAAAAGCCACTGGAAATGGTTTGGGTTGGGTGGGGCAGGGCCTCAGGGAACCAGCAGGGAAGAAACAAACAGTGTTAGCCAGGTTAATAGGGACTCAGATATGGTGCCCGTGCTCTGAGGGGGAAGGGCCCAGAAAATTAACAATGGCCCCTGCCAGCACTTCTGCCTGGAAGAAAGCTGCCCCTCCAACTCTTGCCCCAATGCCAGACAACTCAGTTACTTGCCAGACAACTTAGTACTACCCCTTGTCCCCATAAGTTCCTGGTGCCTTTTGATCTACAGCCCCAGTGTTGGAGCTCAGAACAAGTGAGTCCAAGTAAGTCTGTGGACTGGCCCTTTAACAGGAATGTCTGAGACTCCAGGAGCTCTCCATGTCCCTCAGCCACCATCCCCACTGGTTTTCATAGCCAGAAATTATGGGGACTTCTCTTCCTGGCGCTGGAACCCTGGGCTGGGGAACCTAGTGTGGGGCTGCGACCCCTTACTCCTCAGGGGGGACCTCTATGTCCAATCCCTCAAAAAGTTCCGATCCCTCAATAAGTGGGTATGGGACCAGCCTATTCAGTGCCTTTGCCTCTCCCACCAGTCTCTATGTGGCTTCCTCTTTATATCCTTATTAGTTGTAGGACTTCTGTTCAGCTAAATTTCAGGCCGGTTTTTTAAAAAGATTTTATTCATTTATTTTTAGAGGGGAAGGGAGGGAGAAAGAGAGGGAGAGAAACATCAATGTGTGATTGGCCCTTGCATGTCCCATATTAGGGACCTGGCCTGCAGCCCAGGCACGTGCCCTGACTGGGAATCGAACAGCGACCCTTTGCTTTGCAGGCCCGCACTCAATCTACTGAGCCACACCAGCCAGGGCAAATTTCCAGCAGTTCTTAATGATGGTTGTTCTGTAGTTTAGTTGTAGTTTTGATGGGGTTGCAGGAGGATTCAGGCACCACTTTCACCTATGCTGCCATCCTGCCCTGAGCCTCCAGATTCTCTCTCTGAAACAGAAATCTGATCCCGGCATCCCACTGCCTAAAGCTCCTTACTGGCTCCCCTCTTCTACAGGAAAAAGTCGAACTCCACAGAAAGAACGTCAAGGTCCTTCAGGATCTTCCCTCTGTCGCACCTTCCGTGCAGCCAGCCTTGTTTCTTACCTGTGCCTTTGCACATGACTTCCTCTGTTTAGAACTGTCTTTGTCCCATCTCCCCAGTCTCCCTGGCAAACTCTCACTCCTCCTTCAAGACTGATACAAATGACACATGTTCTGTGAAGCCTATCCTAGTGCTCTTAATTAGATGTAGGCACTCAGGCCCTTACATTCCCTTGTTACTGGTAAATCATTAACCTCAAAGCAACTTCCGTGTTAAACTGTAATGTTCTGTGTATATAACTCTTTTCCTACTGCAAGACTGCAAACTCCCTTGAGGGCAGTGAGCGCGCCTTTTAATCTCCGAATCCTCAGCACACAGCACAGTGCTGGTGCAGTAGCAGGCTTGCTAAGCATTTGTCAAGTGAGTGAATCGTCATCCATTATCAGAACCTGTTGCATAAAATCCTTTTTCATGTAAACACATAAGGTAAGAGCTGGTTTGTGTAGAGACTGTGGTAGTTCAGAGTGAGTGGACTTAAGGTGTCTGGACCCTATGGGAACTCAGTAAATGCTGTTTTGTTTGATTTTGCCTTTTTGAACAGGTAATAAAATTCCATTGTCCAAAATTCAAAATATAAAAAGTTATATAGTGAAGTTACACCCTGGCTGGTGTGGCTCAATGGATTGAGTGCCAGCCTGCGAACCAAAGGTCATGGATTCGATTCCCAGTCAGGCCACATGCCTGGGTTGCGGGCCAGGTCTCCAGTTGGAGGCGCACAAGAGGCAACCAATTGATGTATCTCATACATCAATGTTTCTCTCCTTCTCTTTCTCCCTTCTGTCTCTCTAAAAATAAGTAAATAAAACCTTAAAAAAAA
>PVKM010034532.1:0-15536 GCA_004027735.1 Carollia perspicillata
CATCCGAGGGCTCAGCCTCAAGAGTGATGGCCTTCTGCGTAAGGGTTTTCATGAAAATCTGCATCTTGCTGGATTCCACTGCAGATGACGATTGGAAAGCCCACATTATGCGCTTTTAATGGGTACAGTTTATTGTACAGTATATAAATTATGCCTCGATAGTTGATTTTTTAAAAAAGGTTTTATTTATTTTTAGAGAGAGGAGAAGGGAGGGAGAAAGAAGGAGACAAACACTGAATCACTGTGGAAAAGTTTTCTGGGAACTTGCTATGTGCATGGCTTCAGAGTATCAACCAACACATTCACTGCCGATTAGAAAGAGAAATTCCCCTTTATAATGGAGCGGTGTGGAGGTTACTACTCTAACAAGGTGATTGGCCCTGACACCCCCCTGGCAGTTCATGCTAACTTTGTGTGCCTCCCTGCCAGAAATGCTTAATCTAAAGCTTATCAAGAGGAAACAATCAGTTAAATCCAGAATGTGATACAAGATAGCTGGCCTAGACTCAATAAAAAGGTCAGGGTCATGGAAAAAAGTTTGGGGGCCTAATGCAACCTCTCCGTGTATAACATGAACCCATTTCCCAATCAAGTTCGTGAGCTCTGGGGTCACCGTGACATCCTGACTTTCCCACGCAGTAGCTGGCCTTAAACTATCCAAACCTCATTTTCTTGTTCCTTCATATTGGGAATAAAAATAATAGCACCTTCAAAAGGCAGTTTTTTAGAATTGAATGAACTCCTGTTTATAATGTTCTTAGAATGCCTGGTCCACAGTAATCACCCAGCCATGGATAGCCACCATTTTGGTGGCTCCTGTCCCTGACTTGCTGTGGTGTGGAAAGCCACAGAGGATATTCCTTCAAACAGGAAGAAATGAGATTGGATAATGTCTGTAGGCAGTGTTTAAAAACTTCTCACTAAGTGTACCATCCATTAAGGAAAGTATACTCATCGTGAGTACAGCTCAATGAATAGACACAAATGGAACGCACCTGTGTAACAAGTACGCAGGTCCAGAAACAGAAGAGGACTAGCCCCAGCCCCAGCCCAGCCCCAGAATCGTCTTACCAGGCATAACCACTACCTGGTATCTAACCACTGTGGAGTAGTTTTGCCTGAAATTTTTTAATTTATTGTTTTTTAGAGAGAGGGGAAAGGGAGAGAGAAAAAGAAGCATTAATTTGTTATTCCAGTTACTTATGCATTCGTTGGTTGTTTCTTGTGATTCATTGATCCCTGACCAGGAATCGAACATGAAACCTTGGTGTATCAGTATGATACTCTAACCAGTTGAGCTACACAGCCAGGGCTAGTTTTGCCTAGTTTTGTTCTTTAAAAATGAACTCAGATCAAATGCAGTTTCGGTCTCACTTCTTTTACTCAGCATTATGTCTTGAGTTCATTTGTGGTTGAATGTATAAATTTATCCATGGTTGTGTGTGGTTGTGGATTGTCTGTTCTCTTTGCTGCATACTATTCCATCGTGTGAATAACCCACAATTTATTCATTATAACTCTCCATGGACTTCGGGGCTATTATGAATAATGCTTCTAAGAACATTTTTATACATGAATTTTGGTGCATCTGGACTCATGGACTTCAGCTATATAGCCAGGAGTGAGACAGTTTTCAATAATTAATTTTAGCATGCGAACATGGTGGTTTAAAAGATGTCTTGAAGCATGTATCAGTCCCTGAGGAGTAATAATCTGTGAGGCTGGGAGCTAAACCAGTAAGGGGATTTCTGCTACCTATTTGTGGCTTTGAATTTCCCATCTCTGAAGGAGTACAGGGGGTCCTGGCAAGGGGGTGTGTGGGTACGCAAAGCTATCTCACCCTTTCTTTGAGCAGCTGGATTTTTCCCATTTGCACAGTGTGCCTGGCTGGAGTAATCTTGAATCTTCCCAGGACCTTGTGGTGTAGCTCTGCTCTTTGTTGGGGCCCTCCCTGTGGTTTCAGAGTTGAGACTGTGGTTAGCAGAGATCGTGATAACCCCATGGTTTTTACTTGCCCGGTCACCATAGGGCATTGCTCTCTGATTAGCTTTTGGCCATTGGTAGCACAGATAAGTTGTTCTTATTGACAACTAGCAGCGAGACTCCAGAATGAAAGGCTCAGCCCCGTTTGGGAGGGGAGGAAAGATGAGGCAGCGTCCAGCAGCAGCCTGTACCCTCCTGTCTCTGAGGGCGATCTCGGAGCCCCGCAGCCATGACTCGAGGGCTGCGGCTGCAGATCAGCTCATCTGCATTGTTTGCAGGTCAGAGGTGGCCCTCGGCCTCTCTCCACAAATGGAAGCCTTCTGTAAAAATGGTCTTTGACAGAATACTTAGAGCTGTGACCTTCCTTGTGGTTTAGCTCATTTGCCTGCGTAAATGAGCAAAGTGCTTTCTGCATGGCAGATTTAAATTTCACCACTAATTGAGGGTAGTATCTTCAGGGAAAAATGCTTGCCATTAGATCAGAGGCCTTTGGGAGACAGCCAGGCAACAAACACATCAGGGCAGATCACAGCAGGAGGTGGAGATGGGGAGAGTGCAGAGTGCAAGTGTTATTGGTAACGTGGGGCGGGCCACAGGGAAGCCAGGTGAGGACTTTGCCTCGTGCCTGTGGGACGGTGCGCCTGCGCAGCTACGTGTTCTGTTTGGTGGCCTTTCCCCTTTAGTTTCTTGCCACTGAATAATCTGTTCAGGATGAACCCTGAGCCAGACTGCCTGGGTGCAGACCTTTGCTCTGCTGCTTCTGAACAACAGTTTAACCTCTCTGTGACTCAGTTTCCTTGACTGTAAAATGAAGATAAAGAATAGTACTTTGGGTTTTGAGATGATTCAGTATGTTAAAGACCTTATACTAGTACCTGGCACGTTATAAATGACCAGTTAGCCTTTGCTGCCGTTACCATTATTGGCACTGTCTGAGACGCACCTCCTGCTCTGATGAGGCCTCTCGGTTGCTGGGGCCCCCATTTGTCAAGCCCTCCTGACCCCTGGGCTTTGTCCCTTTAACACCTGTGCAGAGGCCCGAGCTCTCCTGCAAGGTCCAGCCCAGGCTTCTCCCTTCAGAAGAGTGACTCCCCTTCCTCAGTTCTTACTGGCCAAGAACAGGGTGGGTCAGGCAAGGCCTCTGGAACCAGGAACACTCCCTTTAAAATCCCAGCTCTGCTACTTCTCTCAGCCAGACTCCACACCTCTGAGCTCGGCTTCCTCTGTAAAACACAGCTAACGGCGACGACCCCTTGTCGGGGCTGTGAGGGCTGAATGAGATCGCGTGCGTGATGGTGCCGGCCACATGGCGAGCATCAGGAAAGGGCAGGGAGCTTGTTATTTTGAGGTGACATTTTCGGTGCTAATGTTTTGCTTGCCCTTGGATCACCTCGCGGGTTGATTACGAGTTCCTGTTTAGATGTTCACTCCTCACTGTCAGGGATCTTCGTTTCTTGTTTTAGATCTTTTCCTGCTTACTTGGCCTGTGGTAAAGACTTGGGAATCTTTTTTCCACAGTGATATCTTCATCTCCACTCCACCTTAGACAAGGAGTCCTTCATCGTTTATTTCTTTGCCTGGTTCCAGAGGACCAGAGGGACCAGAGCTGTGAGAACAGTCACTTACTCAGCACGTAGCTATAGAGCCCCTCATATATTATGTGCCTCGCACTGTTCAAGATACTGATGGCACAGCAGGGGAAAACACTGAAAAGCCTTGCCTACATGCAGCATACATTACTGTTTACTGGGGGAGACAGACAATAGTAAGTCAAATGCAAGGAATCTTAGTGATCAGTGCTCAGGAGGGAAAATGAGGCAGGGGAGTGCGTGTGAAAAGTCTGGGGTACGTGTGAGCGTTTTCGACAGGACGGCTGGGGGCCTGATGGAATGAGAGATGGAGCCGTGCCATTTCCTGGGGAAGGAGCTTTAGGTCAGAGAAACAGAACAGTGGTTGTAAAAGTTCTGAGACTAGAAGGTTCTTGGTAAAAACCTTGGCTTTTACTCTTAAGTGAGGTGAGAAGCCAGTAGAGAGCTATGAGCAGAGGGACAATACTTGGCCTTTGTTTAGTAAAATAACACTGACCATTGTGTGGGGAACAGTCCTGACCCTTAGGTCTCGAATGCTTTTGATCTAGCTGGTGTTTGGCAAATCTCCCTCCATGCTTCCCTTCGTTTCTCTGGATGTGTACCCCGTCCCCCATATCGTGGGCATGGGTTTGCCTAGGCCCTTGGTTTAGACCTGGGAGGGGGAGGGTTATGCATCAGCGTGGTTTGCAGACTGGGTTGGAGTAAAGCTGGGAGAATGCCCGAAAGGGTAAGCAGGGGAGTCAGCTCCTGGTCCTAGTTGGCCTTTCAAAAGATGGCGTTTGCCATCTTTCTGCACACTTTTTAGCTTCTCGTCCCCACTGCATTGCTTATCACCGCTCTTACTGCCTCACGAGTAGTTTCCCCTTCCACCTGACAAGTCCCTGCTCTTTCTAAAGCCTTCCCACTCTCCACCTGCCTCTGTGATAACCTGTTTTTTCTCTTGTGTTAAGGTTTAAGGAGGTCATAAGGGTGGGGCCGTGATCTGATAGGATTAGTGTCCTTAGGAGAAGACGGGGCTCTCACCAAATCCTCCAGCACCTGATTTGGACTTCCTAGCCTCTAGAACTTTGAGAAAATAAATTTCTGTTTTCAGGCAACCCAGTCTGTGGTATTTTGTCATGGCAACCTGAGCAGACAAATCCAGATGGCAAGGTGACCGACGTGGGCATCAGAACTCCTGCGATCTTTAAGGCAGGGGCTAAGCCTTTCTTCACCTACGTGTCCCCGTGGGGCCTGGCTCTCCAGAGGCCTCAGTCAGGGATCTTCATGTTCACATGACGGAACAGAGCAATTGGGTCAGTAGGAATGGGAATTGAGGCAACAGAAAGTCAAAAGGACTGAGACTGGTGGAAGGAGACGGGGAAGAATACCGCTTGAGAACCCTGGTCTAAAAAGATAAGCTCACTCTTTTGTGTGATACTTGGCTCTCAGGCAGTTTATTTGTTTGAAATGTAAGATGACTTGGGTATCAGACAGTTCAGTCCCACTTTTCAAACAGAGATGGCGTAAGGCCTTGTGATTTTACCCCAGTTTGCGTTCTTTCACTCTTGGCTTGAGTCCTTTGGCCATTTAAATTTGGTGGCCTCCCAACAGTTTAAAAAAACACACACACACACAATTTATCTTTTCACGTAAGCTGCAATTTGGTTGAAACAAGACCTTTGTAGTATGTAGTCCAGAGCTCCTGATAACTGGAACTACAATCAGTGTTTCTGTTTTGTGATCTATTTTTTTGTGTTTCAAAAGCCACAACAGAAAACTCTTTCTTCTGTTGTGGTTGTCAGGAGCCAGCATTTGGGCCCTGGCAGCAAGAGGGTGTTTCTGTAGAAGCTTAATCTCTAAAGAGCCGTTTGGCTTCCTGGGCTGGGCTCTCTACAGAGAGCCCACATCCTCTGTGATGGGTGAAGGCAGGGAAGGGCCTCGAGTCTCAGTCCACAGCTTTCCTGAGCCCTGAAAAGTGTGGGTCACGTGTTTGTTGCTGATGTTGTCATGTCACTAGCAGTAGAGGAAGAAAAAGTAAAGTGAAAATAACCTGCCTGGACTGACCGGAGTCGAGCAGTTCTTGATTCTCAGAGGCCCCTTGTTTCTAAGCGGCCCCCATCTTTGTGATAACAGCTACTGGGGAGAGGGTCACGGGCAGTCCAGTAAGTAGAGGTATTAATGATTATCGAGCCCAGTTTGGAAAAGTGAGCCGAGATGCACATCATCAGCTGGAAGGAGTGTCATAGTAGCTGTTTTAACAACAATACTGATGAGGATAATTAACATTTAGGAGGCCTCATCCTAAGCTCTTTATAAGCATGATTTCATTTCGTCCTCGCCGTGAGGCGCAGAGCGCCAGAGGATGCATCCCGTGCCCACACACAGCTAGCCTTTCAACTGCCTTGTTGGCAGCAGTTATGAAAGGCCAAGAGTATCTTCCTAATCTGAACATCACTATTTCATATTTCCTGTATTTTGGGTAAGGAAGCTTTATCTTCAGAGTGATCTTTGAAGGGAAGGACTTAGGAGCATTTAAATGATATAAGCAAGATTATGGAGAGCCCCTTAAGCGATTTAGGAAAAAATACTTGTCTTTCTTACAAAAGGGAATCTCTATATTATGGTCATACTTTTCTTCTTGAAAAATATTAAGGAGAAAACAGTGAGCCTTCCTGCTGCCACGCCGTTACAGGCATCATTTCACGAGGGGGAGAGTGTAGCAGAGCGGTAAGGACAGCCACTGGGGCCAGTCTGCTTGGATGCCGCCTCGTCCGCTCCGTGATTTGGGCAAGTTACCTACCCTGGCTAAGCCTCAGTCTCCTCATCTGTTAAATGGGAATGATTTTTTTAAAAAAAAAACAGTATATTGACATATCCATATGTCCTTATACATTTAACCAACTACTTCTAAGCATTCAAGAAATAATTGTTTCTAAATCTCAGCATACTAATGACAAATGATTCTTAACTGTTCTTAAAGCAAACCTTCTAACACTGCTAGTCAGATGGTCCCATCCTTCCATCTTTAGGTCTGTTTTGAGCTGTTACATGTGTAGCTAAGCTGTTAGATGATTTATACATCCGAATAGGTTTCTCGGTTCACATTTGTGAAGTCGGGCATTGGAACCATTTTGCGGTGGTGGCAAGGTGATTGACACAGGCATGCGAACATCTGACTCGGGCGGCGCGGATGTTCAGTGAGCACCTTCAGTAGTCCAGAGCCGTGAACAGGGTGTGGTCCCTGCCCTCAGTTAGGGAGGAAGAATGGGGGAATGGGTATGAGAGGAGGGATTCGCCTGTGTTCAAAGAAGACTGAGGACCCAGAGGAGGGAGCTTGAGTTGTTTCCTCTCTCATATCCTTGATTTCTTCAATGTGGAGTAGAGATCACGTGCCTTGCTTATGCTCCAGGGTGGGCGATACTGAAGACCAGAAGACAGGCGTGGACGTCTTTGTAAATTCTGAGACTTCTCTGCAGCTGTACCGGCCCTGAGGTCTGTTGGTCTCATCATGTGGAGAGTGGAGGGTCTTCAGCTGCTCTTGAACGGGTGCGCGCTGGGTGCTCCACTTCATCTACTCCTGACGACAGCCCTGTGAGGGGCCCTTCTGGTAATTCCCGAAGACGAGAGGCGGCCGCAGCCATGCTTTCCCAGGTCAAGAGCTGGCCTATCACAACTTTGGTCTCATTTCTTGCATATCTTGCCTATTAAAAGGTTGTCAACTTCATCTTGACCTGCACTACAGGGGCTCCCACACAGTGATTTGGTAGCCCAGCAGAGCTACCTTTAGCATTTTGGGGGTGACAGAAGAGTGCCAGCTTTTGACATTAATTTTTTAAAAACTTGTTTGACTGTTATTTCACAACGGAGAACACTTTATCAAGTCCATAGTGGGAAAGATGATTTCAGACAGAATACAAGCCCAGCCCACTATTAATTTTTAAAATCATGTGCTTGACACTGAATTCAGGACAATGTGCAGTGGAAAGATACGTCTCCCCCTTAGCCCCCTACCCCAGTCCCTAAACTAGTAGGCCCCCCCTTGTCTGGATATAGGCTGCACACATCTTAGTCTGTTGCTTGACTTTATTTATAATCTTTCCATATAGAATTGATTCCTTTGTTTGTTTTTATGGTTGAATTTTCCATTGTTTCTTTTGGCTTCTGGACTTTTGATATATTTAGAAAGGGTTATCCTACTCCAAGATTATTTATGAAAGTCTGCTATAATTTTTTCTTAGGGTTTTTTGGCTTCTTTTAAAATTGATGTTTAAAGAAGGAGGAAGGGAGAGACAGAAACATTGATTTGGTGTTCCACTTATTCATATATTCATTGCTTGATTCTTGTGTGTGCCCTGACCAGGGATCACCCCCACAACGTTGGCATATTGGGACAATGCTCTAAACCATCTGAGCTGCCTGGCCAGAGCTGACTGTTTTTATCTAAAATTTATTTTGTGGATGATGCAACATTATTTCAGTTGTGACAGCAGTGTTTGTTGCATAATCTGCCCTTCCTGCCGCTGATCCAAAACGCATTTATGGTACATACTGACTCCCTGTACGCACTGGGGTAGCTTTCTGAGCCCTCTCACTCTGTTTATCCAGCAGGCGAACTGCCATCCATCCACGTGCCAGAGCTACATTGTTTTAATTCCTGCAGCTTTGTTGGTAGCCACTTCGGAAATTTCTTGGCTTTGTCACTTATTTTTCCATATGAATTTTGGGGTCTATTTGTTTAGTTAAAAAAAAAAATTTGCAATCCTACTGGGCTCATATTAAGTCATACATTAACTGTTGATATCTTTATGACGTGATGGCTTTGTGTCCCTCAGTGCCACTGTAAAGTTTTCTTCACAGAGCTCTGGCTTTTTTTTTTTGGGGGGGGGTACACATTTAAAAGGGACTAATAGGGTGTTTGTATAGATGAAGGTTTTTGATTTCTGTACATGAACTTTGTACCCAGACTCTGTGCTGATTTTTTAATTGCTTGTATAATTTTTCACGATTTAGTCAGCATTATTTACAGAAATCACTGATTGTTAAATGCGCAGTCAGCGAGTTTTGACGAATGACCAGAGTTGTGCGATTGTCACCACAGTCAGGATGTGGAGGCTTCTTGGGTTTTTTAATTCAGGTAAAATAGCTCACAACATCTGTAATAATTATTATTGACCTCCTTTTCCCCATACTTATTTCTCTTTTTTTTTTCCCTTTCAGGACTCTTTATATTAATTAATAAGACCCCCAGGGCAATATTAAATAATGCTAGTAATGGTAGATCTTCTTAGCTTGTTTTTTGGTAGCTTATGGAAAGAGATACATTGTTTTCATTTTAAGGATTTACTTATTCATCCATCCTTTTTTACTAAGATGTTTTTGTTTTCTATCAAGAATGGAGTTAAATTATATCAAATACCCTTTGAGCTTTTGTGAAGGTGCAGTTGTTATAATTTTTGTCCTTCAATCTATTTAGGAATACACTAAATTACTAATTGTCTACTATTGACCCACCCTGGCAGTCCTGGAATAAGTCAGACTTGGTGTGGTATAATGAGAAATAGATACTTGGTTTTCATCCCCAGGTTCGGGCCCAGAGCTGCTAAAACCCTTGGAGTTTCTGGGGTGGTGAGTACCTTATAAGCCAAGGCATGATGATTTGAGGTTGGGACTTTCGGCCCTACCTCCAGCCTACTGGGAGGGGCAAGGAGCTGGGGGCAGAGCTCACACACCAGGGCCAGATGACTTAGCAGGCCCGCCTGGGTAGTGAAGGCGGCACACTCCGTGAGGACAGGGAGGCTCCATGCCTCTCTCCCCATAACTGGCTCTGTGCATCTCTTCTGTTTGGCTGTTTCTGAGTTGTAAGCTTTATAATAAACTGGAAATAATAGTAAAATGTGTTCCTGAGGAGGAGGTTGTGGGGAGCCCTGACCTCTAGCCTGTCAGTCAGAAGTACAGGAGGCCAGGGCTGGTGGCTGGCATCTGAATTGAGGCCAGCCTTGTGCGCTGAGCCCTTAACCTGTGGGCTCTGTGCTAATCCAAGTAGTCAGTGTCAGAATGGAATCGAATCGAATTGTTGAAAACCCAGCTGCTCAGAGTGTTGAAGAACTGGTCGATGTGAGAAAAAACTCACATCATTTGCCATCAGAAGTGTTGTAAGTAAAAACAGATCACTTGGTCATAGAGTATTATTTTTAAATGTGCTGCTTAATACTCTTCACTAATAGTTTTTGCACCGTACTCATAAGCGTGGTTACTCTGTAGAGATTCTCCCTCTTGAATGTTCAGAAGTGTTTACTGTCATTATAGTTAAATGGCATTTTGGCTGGATATAAAGTTACTGGGTTGCCTTTCTTCCTTGAGGACTTTATAGGCACAATTCCGATATCTTTTAGCACGGACTGTGCACTTTAAAAATCTGAGGCCACTCTGTTTTGCTTCAGTGCCTCAAAGATTTTTTAAGTTCAGTAAGTCTACCAGGACGACATGTCTTATGATTTGAAGTAAGTCTGTTTTCCATGATCCCTTCAATCTGTAGATTCAAGTCATCCTAACTTCTGTTCTAAGTGTCCCTTACCAAGTTTTCAGCAGGGTCTCGTCTTTTCCACATGGTATTTTTTGTTTTTCTCCTGTAATGGGAGAAATGCCATTTTTCTCTTCTGTTTCTCTGAGCTCTTCCCCTAAATGTTTTATCTACATTTGTTGTCTTCTGTCCGAAGTGCTCGTGACTCTGCTTTGCACAATTTGTTTCTTAGAGGGGATTGCACTATTTATTTGTTTTTTTAATTGATGAGAATACATTTTCTTTTTTTACTACATGGCAATGTTTTCTGGTGACTGTTCTTTGCAGTTGGTTTTTTTCTTGTACCTTCCCTCTGTGCTGGTGGTCTACCTAGAGATCCTGAACATTAAATTTAAATGCAGCACAAAATATAGCTGTGTAGTTCAGTATGTGCTGGCTCCTTTTAAAACTGTCATTCATCTTTAAATGAGGTGATTCCTTCCTAGCCTTACAATTTGAAGAAAATTCTTTTGGGGAGGGTCTACCTTAGCAGAAATTTTTCTTAAATATTCTTTGTGTGAGTGGTGCTACCAGCCTTTCTCGTCCGCAGACATCTGGAGTTGGCTGTTGTAACGCCCCCCCGACCCAGGCAGTCTGTCTCTGTCACCCTGCCTCCTTGATAGACTGCTTCCTATAGGTTTGACTTGTGCGTCTCATTATTTGTGCCAGACTGGGTCAGAGTGAGCCTCAGTCACCAGTCCCCGAGTCCGTTCCCACTGTTTGGAACAATGGATTGCTGCTCTTGCCCCCTTAGAGTGAAGCGTTTACTTTGTAGAAATGGACTCACATGCTTTGTCCAACATCTGTACCAACAGGCATTCTCTTTCATCGCTTTCCCACACCCTTATTTGACCTTTATAGCATCTAGCGGTTCTTACTCATGTATTGGGGTTCAAGGTCACAGATGTCTCTGGTTTTGTCAAAGACGTGATGTTTCTGTTTCGCATTCTGGTTGCTTTTGTGTGGCTCTCTAAACGAAAAGGGGTAAAGTCGTTTTTATTCTGCCACTTTAAAACTAAGTACAGTCTTCTAACTGAAATAAATTTAGCATTCTGAAAAAACTCCCCTCCCCCCTTTTTTTTCCTTACTAGCACTGGTTGGGAAATTGCTGCTTTTGTTTCCAGGTAACTTGATCTTGTCTGGGGAGTGGCTTGCGGGTTTAGTGAAGGGGATGTGCTTAGATGCTTTCCTGCCCTGTCTCTATCAGTCTGGCTATTTCTGTCTTCCTCTGATCTTATTAGTGTTTCAGTTAGATCCTTGGATATCACTCTCCTGAGAGACCTGAGGAAGATGTGTCTCCTCTCCCACCAGGCAGAGTGTGCACAGGAGTAAATACAGACCTGTCTGCCGAAACCATGGGACCGGAATCTGTTGGTGAGCTGGGAGGTGACAGACCTACAGACCCTCGTGGCTTCCTTAGGTCCTGTACTGTGGAGAACGTCATACGTTTTCATTTTTGAGGCTACGTGAAAAGAATCAAGTTCCTTTTTACATGATTTTTTTTTCACCACAGCCTTCATTATTACTATCATTTCTTTTCTAAATGCTAATTTTTTTTCCCATCAGCCACAGTATATCATTTTAGGCCAGGTTAAAATTTCAGAGGCTTGAAAGAGCAGAGATATCTTTCTCACCCATAATATCTGTCCTGGGGACTCTGCTCTGCATGGTCCTCACGCAGGGACCCAGCTGATGGAGCAGCCCCTGCTTTGAATGGTACTAGGCACAGAGGGCAAAAGACGTCTGGGGGGTCTCATTCCAGCAATTAAGTGCCTCAACTTCACTTCACTTCTGCTCCCAAGTCAGTGGTCAGAACTGCTCACGTGGCTTCACCCAGCCGTAGGGGGTCAAGGGAGTTCGTTCTTCCTTGTTCCCAGGAAAGGAGAGTGGGACATTGGGACAACCACAGCCACCTGTCAGTTGTCTCAGCAGAATTGGCAAGTGTTCCATTTAGAATTTCTGCTGTTTGGATTTGTACATTTTTCTTTTAGCATTCCAGTGGATTGGAATGTCTGTGCCCAACTCTGCGTAGACTTCCTGGGTGACCTCACAGAAGGAAAAAGTTCTAAGCTAACCTCTCTATTCTTACTTAACCCCCATATGATCCTGTGAAGTAGGGACTGCTGTTTTCCTGTGTTAATGATGAGCTGGTATTGAGGAACATTAAATCATTTCATCAAAAGTGGTTTAACTAGCCCTGGCCAGGTGGCTCAGTCAGTTGGAGCATCGTCCTGTACACCAGAAGGTCCTGTATACCAAAGGCTGCAGGTTCGAGTCACATACCTAGACTGTGGATTCGATCTCGGGTCGGAGTGTGTATGGGGGGCAGCCAGTCAGTGTTTCTCTCTCGCATCAGTGCTTCTCTCTCTCTCTCTCCCCTCCCCCCTGTCTCTAAAGTCAAAAAACATATCCTTGGGTAAGGATTATAAAAAAAGGTGGTTTAGCTAATAAGTAGCAGAGTCAGCTAAAATGTCCATCTATCCAATTCCAGAGCTCAAGCTCTGAACCTTATTTATCTACACCTTAAGGCCTGAAAGTCCTCAACTTTAAAATGAGAGGCTTATCAGACCAGCTCCTGTACGAGGGCCCTGCTGACTTAAACATCTGCCCCACTTCCCAGAACTAGCAGCCCTGGTTGTCTGTGTGTTGAGTGGTGGCCCTTACAAGATTGGGCCTTTCCTAGAAGCTGGGAACCAGGGCCTGCAACTGAATAAAGTGGAAGTCTTCACGTGGCAGAGAAACACGAGTCCTGGAAGCACGAGCTTTACATCTCTTGTCTGATTGTAACACAGACCTTGACAACCAGCAGTCATGGCGGGTTGATGGTTTGTGATCAGCAAGTCTGGGGCCAACATGGTCTGTGGTGGGGGCGCGTGCACAGCAGTGAGCCAGATCTTCCCTTGGCCTTTTCAATACATCGGGCCGTTGGGACTGGTTTTCTAATAGTCCCCAGCTATTAAACGTAAAGCTGGATTTTTCTGCTAGGCTTTAGTTTTCAAACTCCTTTTTAAAGCTTTTGTTGTCTTGTAAAATAGGTACTCCTTGTTAAAAATAATTTAACAGCCAGAGTCTTTAGAAACTGGTGCACTCATGTCCTGTTAGTGGGACTATAAATAGATACGGCCATTAAGAAGAGATAATTTGTCAGTATCAGTTAAAAATTTTAACTTTTATGCCGTTGGTCCTAGCCTTTCTGGGAATTTGTTCTTTGGAAATGGTGGCATACGCTCACAAAGGTGTGTATAGGTAATTTGTTAATAGGAGACTCGTGTGTTCATATGGCAGCATACTAGGCAGGAGTTAAAAAGATAAGTTTTAGCCCTGGCTGGTGTGGCTCGGTGGATTGAGTGCTGGCTTGCGAACCAAGGGGTTGCCAGTTTGATTCCCAGTCAGGGCACATGCCTGGGTTGTGGGCCAGGTGTCCAGTATGGAGCACACGAGAGGCAACCACACACTGATGTTTCTCTCCCTTTCTTTCTCCCTCCCTTCCCCTCTGTCTAAATATAAATTAAAAGATTTTTTTTAAAGATGAAGTTTTTCTATATGTACCAATGTTATAAATATGCCCATAACTTAATGAAGTGAGAAAAGCCAGTTTCAAAATAATGTGTGCAGCATGAGCCCATTTATAAAGTGGAAAAAGCCCGTGTGTGTGTTTATGGCTGGCTGGAAACAGCAAAGATTTCAGGGGTTGTCTCCAAGTGGCTCTGGGAGGATTGGTTTGAGGAAATACTGGTGTAAAATAGGGCTTTTACTATTTATTCTCCATGTAATTACTACATTGTATAAAAACGAATTTAATGATAAATGTATGTTACTTTTTAAAAAATATTAAACTGTGTAGCATTGTTTAAAATAAAAAGTAAAGTTGCTTTTTTTTTTAAATCCTCAACCGAGGACATTTTTTCATTGCTTTTAGAAAGAGAGGTGGAGGGAGAGAGAGAGAGACATCAATTGGTTGCCTCTCGTAGACTCCCCAATGGGGGATCAAACCTGCAACCTAGGTATCTGCCCCGATAGGGGATTGAACCTGCATTCTCTAGGTGCACGGGATGAGGCTCCAGCCAACTGAGCTACGCTGTCCCGGGGGTGAAGTTGCTTTCTCATTCCTCAGAGTTACCTGCTGTTCAGAGTTTGAATTGTTCCCTTGCAGATGTCTTTCCTGTGTGCGTACATACACACGGTATACAGTGCATGTTACCTGTTTGTACATAAATGGGACAACACTGAACGTGTGGTTCTGTGACTTCCTTTTTCCCCCCTAAGAATGTATTGTGGGTATTTTCCCATGTTGGTAGATATAGATAAACCTCTGCCGTTAGTGTTATTTCTACTTCCTTCTCCTCCTCCTCCCTTTGTGTTCGTCCCCTTCACTGCATAGTATTTCCGATCTGGATATATCATCGTTTATTTAATCAGCCTTCTGTTGAAGGACATGGTTTCCCGTTTTTTGCCATGAACAGTCCTGTAGTGGGTATCTGTAGGCGTGCATACACACCCATCCATGCGTGTGAATGTATCTGTAGGGTAAATACCTCCGAGTGGACTGAAGGGCATGTATGTTTTATAGTTTCATGGGTATTGCCAAAGTCCTGCCGAGGATACACTCCCATCAACAATATATGAGAGCGGCGTGGTGTTCTTAAAATGATAACACATTAGAATTGGAAGCTGCTTTAAAAACCATCTAGTTCAGCTTTCTGCAGTGTGGATGAGGACAAACATGCTGAACAAAAGAATCCAGGAACAAAAGAATGCATACTTCCCGATTCTATTTATATAAAGCAGACAAACAGCCACACCGTGTCTCTGCTGCTGGAAACCAGGGCAGTGGCTCTTCTGGGCAGAGAGGAGGGACTGAGAGGAGCTTCTAGAGGGCTGGGACTGCACCGTCTCTTGATCCGGGTGCCGTTTACACAGATGTGTTCACATGAAAATGCATCTCTGTGCACTTCTCTATAAACTTACTAACGTGTGTCATACTGTAATAAAATGTAGGGGGCGGTTAGCACCTAGCCCCGCTCTGTCGTTTTACAGATGAGACCCCGGGAGCAGAAGGACTTCCCCCTCTCCTGCCATATGCTGGTGAGGGTCCCAGAGAGCCTTAGGCTGGAAGCCCCAGCCCTGGCCTGTCTTGCCCAGATTGGGCTAGCAGTGCTGTTGGCACTCACAAAGGCTGTGGATGTGTGACAGTGTCTCTCACCTTGAGGCCCTTGAGAAGAATGGTGTCTGGGAGCCAGCTGATGTGTCAGATGGAGTTTCTGGTTTTCTAGCTCACACGGCTGTGTTGGGAAGGATCCGGTGCCAGGCCTCTCACCCAGTCCGAGGACAAACTCAGGACGCTGTGCCGCTGAGGAAGAGCCCAGCTCCCTGTTATCCCAGCCTCCTCGTTCGTTTCTTTTCCTTGAGCTTTCTTTTCACTG
>PVKM010034533.1:0-15531 GCA_004027735.1 Carollia perspicillata
TTTAGTAGAATCATTAGTTGGAAATCATCTCCTATTGTACATATATTAATTAAAGTATTTCTTAGCCAAAGTTTCCCTGTCCAATTTTCCACTTACCAATCTTCAGATTTTCCAAAAGCAAAATTTAATAATGTGTTCATGACACTTTTTTGATTCATTGCAGAAACAGTTTTTTTTTCCTCACTGGTTAAGATGCTAGGTGAAAGATAGCAGGCAGATCTGTGCATTTTTAAAAGTTAGGCATTAACTAATAGTCAGAGTTAATACATGTCTTTGGATGAATAAAACCAAAGAAAAAATAATGATGGCAACAGCAAATACTTAGTATTAACAATGATCCAGATACTGTCCCAAACACAATACATGTAGTAACTCATTTAACTCTCATAGTATTTCTATCATGTAGGTACTGTTGTCATCTTACTTTTATAAGCAAGAAATTGAGATGCAGGGGTGAAATAATTTGGACATTTTGCACACCTGTATCCCTTTATATATGAATGCTTGATAAGCATTTGTGTTCCATAACAACTTTCATAAATGTTGTGAGCTGAAAAATATAAAAAATGGCAAAACATATGGACAGTAAATCTAGTTTGTTTCAAAACTATCAGAGTACATAAATATTAAATTGTTACAAAGCATAAGAGTGAATAGTCAGGACTTCAAAGTCGTCTGCAGGGCTAGGAAGAAATTCTGAAGAAATACACGGAAGGGGTAATTGTAGGGAACCTCTTCTGTGAAAAATGAAATAAATAGTGTAGAAGGTGTGCACTGGAATGTAAATTCAAGATATTGGCTTATCATCCTTTATCAGTTTTCTCTGCTCTTTCTGGACATATACGTGAGTGAATAGATAAATATTACAATCCAAAAATAATGGTGTGGGTCTCTCATTTGTTTTATGTGTGGTACATAAGTGTAGTAAAAAATATGGGTGTTTCTTTTCATTTTTTTCCTAAAGTTATTGATTAAACTGTTAAAGTGGAGGACAATATGTACCCTCGAGAGACAGAAACCCACCCTCTTAGTATCACTTTCTGAGCCTTGTTTAGAAATAGTCACACTAACTCCCTGACGCCGCCGACTACACCCTGTCCTATGTGCAGAGACAGGAGAAACTGGAAGATCAATTTACTCAAAAGACTGGAATTCACCTGACGAAGGGAAATCACTGGAGTTAAGTTTCCTTTGACTTTTCTTATGGCTCTATTGAGTATGAATAATGTGAAAATGAGATTTTTCTTAGGCTTGAAAATTCAGACGTAAGAAGGGTGATTTGATATGTAATTGGCTAGAAAAAACTGCTGAAGTGAGGTATAAAGATACTGTATTTTAACACTATTGTAGTACAGGAGGATTGAGTCTACGCCCCTTAATTGTATGTTAGTACTAAATATCACAGAGCAGTTTACAAATGATAAACAGTAACACATGTGAAAATCTAATTAAATCTCTATCTCATTTCTCAAGTTATCTGTGCATGTATATTTAAAATGTCTACTCCACTATGTTTGAAAAGTGGCTCCATAACCTTATATGATATAATAGCACTAATTTATTATTTTTCATCCCAAGTCTTATAGAACTGAGTAGGGATAAAACTAAGAGATATTGTGACCTATGCCAATTATTCTTGGGCTCAAGAATTAATGCTGTAACTTCTTTTAATGCGCAGAAGCTGTTTTAAAGTTACTCTCCTAAATAGTTTGTTTTACTTTCCTAATTTTTCCCTCAGTTTTTGTTTGTTACATTTCTTTCTATTATAATAAAGGTGTTCTGTTTTGATTTTTTAAAGTCTTAGTGATCCTTGGAGTTTTGTATTTCTTTTAATTAATTTATTTAGTTAGTTTTGTTCTGTTATAGTTGCCCTGCCTTTTTTCCCATTTCTCACCCCTTCTCTGCCCCTTGATTCCCACAGTCAACCCTCTCTGTTTTCTGTGCCCATTAGCCCTCTATTTGTGTTCTGTTGCTTGCCCCTTCCCCTTTTTTCCCATTATCTCCCTCCCTCCTTCCCTATGGTCACTGCCAATTTGTTCTTTATTTCTAAGTCTCTGATTCTATTTTGCTCATTTGTTTGTTCTGTTGATTAGGTTCCACCTATAGGTGAGATCATACAGCATAGTATTTGTCTTCTACTGCCTGGCCTATTTCACTAGGCATAACGCTCTCCAGTTCCATCCATGTTGCAAAGCGTAGGGGTTCCTTCTTTTTTTTCTCCTGCATAGTATTCCATTGTGTAAATGCACCAGAGTTTTTTGATCCATTCACTTACTGATAGGGGCTTAGGCTGTTTCCAGCACTTGGCTATTGTAAATAACACTGCAATAAACATTGGGGTGCTTAGGTTCTTCTGGACTGGTGATTCAGGATTTTCAGATTTCTCAAAGCAGAGAAATAAAAATACCATTTGAATACTGTGGTCCTTGAGGTATCACTTGGCTGAACCATTACACTGGGGAATCCTTAATGTCAGAATTTTTTGTCATTTCTTTTGAGCTGGTGAGTGTTTCCAGGTTAGACGAATATATGTCTGGCTACTGCTCTAAAAAATTCTAGAATTCTAGCAGGGAAAGATACAGGTTGGTCCCAACCTTCAAAATACTTGTTATGTAAACTTTCCATTAAACTATACCTGTTTTTTATCAGCCCTGGTCTTTTATTACCTTATTCACAGAATTATGTTTAGTATCAAAGTGGAATTATCTCCAGGCAAGTATAACTTCCTTTCATATGTACTTTCAATCAATCTACCAGTTTTCATATCAAGTTCACCCTTACTTTAAAAACTTATGGGAGTTCAAATCTGCAAATTAGATTTATCCTCAGCATTTCACTCAGCTGGCTTAATATTCGCTTCTAATGCAGGCAGTATTTATACAATTTCCAAATATTGTTCTTGATCATTTATTTTCTATTCCCTTTTCACTTAATCTTTAAAACTTAGCTGACTTCTGCAATTGTGGAGGTTAATGAGCCCTCCATAAACCATAATATTCTTGGATAACTTTTATAACATTTGTAATTTTGATGTGATAAGATATATAATATACAGCATTATTTATAATAGCCAAGTGTTGGAAATAGCCTAAGTGCCCATCAGTAAGTGAGTGGATCAAAAAACTGTGGTACATTTACACAGTGGAACACGATGCAGCAGAAAGAAGGAGCTCCTGCCTTTCACAACTGTATGGATGGAACTGGAGAGCACTATGCTAAGTGAAATAAGCCAGGTGGTGAAAGACAAATACCATGTGATCTCACCTATAAGTGGTACCTACTCAAAACAAACAAATGAGAAAAATAGAACCAGAGACATGGAAATAAAGAACAAACTGATAGTAACCAGAGGGGAGAAGGGAGGGAGATGATGGGGAAAGAAGGAGAAAGGGAAAGGAAAGAAAAGAAACACAAATAGAGCACTCATGGGCATGGGCAATGGGGAGGAGGTTGACTGCGGGAGTGGGGGTAGGTGGAGTAGGAGAGAGCAATGGGGGGAAAGATGGCACAGCTGTAATTGAACAACAATTAAAAAAACAGAAAAGTCCACTGGCTTGTAAAATGTTTTAAAAGTAATAGGACCGTTTTTAAATGACTCACTTACTTTGAAACAAAAATACAAAGAATATATATATTTTTTATTTTTGCCTCAACTTTCATGTTAATCATGCTAGCAACTTTCTCAACTTTACACATTTAAATCCTGTAGTAAAACTAGAATAATACTTTTGTCATTTCTCTAAGTTGCCTTAAAATGGTAGAAAAACCATAACCTGATTTAATCAGAATTATAGTAAGTTTATACTATGTTATTGTTTAATTTCTTTTCTTATTTGAATTTTAAAAACCATTCTAGGATCCTGGAAAATAATGTTTTTAGTATCAGGACATCAAATAATTGATCTTTTCTTATATTCAGTCAATTTATTTAGTACAGTTTTAAAGTACAACATAGTGCCTTCCTGTTCATTTTCTGTTTGTTTCTCTGCTTTAGTACTTATGGAGGTTTTATTCACCCTGTTCTCTGCTTATAGAAATACGACTCGTGTGCCATTTGCACATTTCATAATGACAGCACTTCCCATCATTACACCTATTGCACAGAATCATCTTTATTTCTAGCGATATCCAACTGTGAACATGTCATGTTGAACCACAACTCCCATCTTTTCCTTGGCCTTTTCATAATTAAGTGTGTAATTCTTTGAACAGATTCCCTCAGTCTCGTCATACTGTATTTTACATACATTTTGTTCTACTTTTGAAATTCCAAATCATTTTTTAACCCTGGTGGACTTTCTTCACTGATTATTGATGTAATATTTTTGTGATTCTATTAAGTATTCTAAGGAGACAAAGACAGTAGAGTGTATTCAATTTTACCAACAGTAAAGCTGTACACTTAGCTCCTTCAAAAGGCAGGAGGGGTAGAGATTAGCCTATAACTGCCTTCCAGAAATAATCCCATGATCTGACATTTATTGCTAGGACAGCTGGGATAGTCTAGTTCCTTGTGTCAGGAATAATTTAGCATTTATGTGCCACCTCACATTTTCAAAACGCCCTTCAGTCATTAATAAAACATTCCTCATGACATTCTTGTCAGAGAGGTCAGTATAACTACCAGTAACTAGGACCATTTAATAACAAAACAGTGAAAGAGTTACCATCATCCTCTTTGTTTTATGGTGTTAATTTTTAAGCATGTAAAATTTAAACATTTATTAAACCCATCGACTACATTGCATTAAATTCATGAAATCACAATAAGGACAAGTTACTCTAAATCCTATTTTTAAAAGCATAAGAAGTTACAGCTTCCCTTCAAAAGCAGATTGCATTCAGTGAAGTCTGCGAGTGAACATAATAAATGCTCTTTGGACATAATATTATATTAATTCAGAGAGGAGATAATTCTACAATATCTAACATTACTCAGAATGAAATAATGGAACAGACTGATTGAAGGTTTAAATCATAATTGAGAAAGACTGTTGTTTCTCAAGTCAATTTAAGGGAAACATGTCAGCTTTTTGCAAATTGATGATTGAAAGTACCCTGATGGCGTTTGACACAGCTGGCGAGTGGTACGTTCTTGTGCACAGAAGCCACATGGTGGAATGTCTGCCACTTCACAAATAATTTTCTGATATGTGTGTATGAGGTTTTTCTTTTTTAATATTTGAATCATAAAAAGACTTTGGAAATACACCCTCTAATCTTACTCTTCAGTGCTTATCTGGGCTTGTTTTGATTTATAGGAGGGTCACTAATAATACCATTTATTTCTAAATGGAAATGAAAATATTCAGAAATATATTTTCTTCCTTGGTACTTTTTTGACAAATTCATCCATTTTATCACCAGATGTCAGTTTTCTGGTAAAAAAGGTGATCACACTGTCATGTATTATGTTCTAATATTTATACTTTTATAGGTAAGTCCATTTTCATTCCATATTTTTTTTCTGTTTTTGTGAAATTTTGTTTGTGATCAGTCTTTCTAGGCTGTTGTTAATTTGTTAATTCTTCCAAATAACCAAATTTGGCTTTTTTACATTTTTGTATAAGAAGAATTCTTTTCTTTTTCTGGAATTTGTCAGGTAAGGAATAATTTCTACTTCATTGACCATACAGTTTCTATTGCATCAACCTCAATTTTTACAAAGAAAATATGGCAGAATTTGGCTTAAATTATCAGGTTGGTTAAAAAGTCCATATTTTTTCCCATAAAGTGAAGGACCCGTTTTTTTCATTTTCACCAATAACTTTGTTGACTTGGATATTTTGAATATGTCAGCTATCTCATACATGCTAGAATGCTGATGATTCTCAATGTCTTGATTTGATCACTACCAACTTCAACTGGTCTATCTGATGCTGGAGCATCATCCAGTGAGCAATCTCCAGCATGAAACTGCACAAACCACACAAACCACTTTTAACAGGTTTGATCAGTTGCAGCACCTTCTCCACACACTACACAAATCTTTTTGTATGTGTTTCAGTTGCATCTTTACTTCCTTTAAATCATAAAGCATAACATGCAGAAAATGTTGCATATTTTCTTCCATCTTCAAAATTAAAGTGTTAACACAAAGATTCACCAATTTTGATAAGTTTTTAATTTAATCTTTATTGCATTTTTCCATTACCATTTAGTTCCCTTATACCCCTAACCCCTCTTCAATGACCACTGTGTTGTCCAAACCTGTTGTCCATGACTATGAGTCCTTTTTCTTTTTTGCTCAATTCCTCTAACCCCTCCCTTCCCCCTCCCACTGTCATTCTGCTCTCCATATATGAGTCTGTCTCTATTATCCTTGTTAGTTTAGCTTGTTTGTTAGATTCCACATATGAATGAAGTCATATGGTATTTGTTTTTCTCTGACTGGGTTATTTCACTTAGCATAATTTCTCTAGGTTCATCCATGCTGTCACAAAGGGTAAAATTTTCTTCTTTTTTATGGCTAAGTAGTATTCCATTTTGTAAATGTCCTATAGCTGTTTTATCCACTTGCCTACTGATGGACACTTGGGCTGCTTCCATATCTTGGTAAATAATGCTACGATGAACATAGGAGTGCTTCTGTTCTTTTGAATTAGTGTTTTGGGTTCCTTCAGATGTATCCCTGGAAGCGAGGTCATTGGGTTAAAAGGTAGATCCATTATTAATTTTCTGAGTTATCGCCATACTGCTTTCTACAATGGCTACACCAGTCTGCATTCCCACCAACACTGCAAACCTTGCCAGCACTTGCTATTTGTTGATTTATTGAAGATAGCCATTTTGAGAGGTATGAGATGATACCTCATGGTGGTTTTCATTTGCATTGCTCTGATTATTACTCACATTGAGCATCTTCTCATGTTTCTATCGGCCATCTATATGTCCTCTTTGGAGAAGTGCTATTCAGGTCCTTTGCTTATTTTTTAATTTTTCTTTTTTTATTTTGAATTTTAAGTGCTTTATCAATTTTGGATATTAACCCTTGATCAGCTATATCAGTGAATATGTTATCCCATTCTGTGGCTTGTCTTTGTATTTTGTTGATGATTTCCTTTGCTGTGCAAAAACACTTTATTTTGATAGGGTCCCAATTGTTTATTTTTTTTTCTTTTGTTTCCCTTGCCTAGGGAGATATATCTGGTAAAATACTGTCATGAGCAGTGTCTGAGATTTTGCTTCCTATCTTTTCTTCTATGATTTTTTGGTGTTGGGTCTAATATTTAAGTCTTTAAACTATTTTGAATTTATTCTTGTATGTGATGTAAGATGTAAGATGTAAGGTATTCTAGTTTCCTTTTTCTGCACATATCTGTCCATTTTCAATATTAAAATGGCTACACAAAATTCATCAATTTTGATATGCTTTTAAATGCGTGCTGATACAACAGCTGTCACCATACAATCTAACAAAATTGTTTTGAATGAAGTTAAAGACAACCAACTGCTACTAGAGCCATCTTACAGGGGAAAAAATGAACATTTTGGCCAACCCAATATAACTGCAAAGTTTCTGGCATAATGTAAATTAGATTCTTTAACTCCAAAATTTTCCTCAAGTCACCACTTTCTTCTCATTTTAATTAGAATAAAACCAACCTGCTCACTCAGTCTTCAAAACTCTACAGGAATTGATGTACTTTGACCTTGAGACAGTCTGCCTGACTAGATGTTCTCTGTGCATATTTCTACGTCCTTTATGCCTTAGTATAGCCAGTTCATTTCCCTGTTAGGGCCTTCGCTCCTTTTGTCCTTCCGACGGGATATTTCTTCCTTCGCATCCCTGATTATCTAGTTTAGGGTAGTGTAAGTAAATGCCATTGTCCTGCCACAAGACCATCCTCATATCTCACAGCATGACACCCAGATGAGTCATTTTTAACAACCCCTTCTACCACTTGGCTCTTTAAAAAAATTCATTAATCGTCATGGGATGAAGGGAATATAATAATGGCCAGAAAACAAATGCAGACAATGAACACTTTCTTCACTGAACCATATCTATAATTACATAAAAGTAAATGAGAAATTACAATAATAAAATAATTTCAATATAAAAGGAACATAAGAATTAATATTTTATAGTGTATAATTATTGAAAAAATGAATGACAAACATAGATGACAAGTGAATGGATGGGAAATATATTCAAGTGAATGCCAAACAAAAGAACGTAGGAGTGACTATACTGTTATAAGGCAATGGAAACTTTGAGTTGAAAACTTTCAACAAGAAACAAAAAAAGTCATTGAGCACCCTGTCCCCCCACAACAACAAGAAAAACCAAGAGAAAAACCTCAAGGACAAGTACAACATTGTGGTGGTAACCAGAAAGAGGGGGAATTGGGGGAGTTGGAGGTGGATTTGGGGTGGTAAATGGTGATGGACAAAGAGTTGATATAGGTTGGTGAACACAGAATACAGTGTACAGATGATGGGCTTTAAAATTGTGCACCTGTGCTTCAGCTGGTGTGGCTCAGTAGATTGAGCACTGGCCTGGGAACTACAGGGTTGCTGGATTGATTCCCAGTCAGGGCACATGCCTGGGTTTTTGACCAGGTCCCCAATAAGGGGTGTGCTAGAGGCAACCACATATTGATGTTTCTTTCCCTCTCTTTCTCTCTCCTTTCCCTTCTGTTGAAAAATTAACAAATACAATATTTTTTAAATAAAATTGTGCAACTGAATCTTGTATAATTGTGTTAAACAGTGTCACCCTAATAAATTTAATGGAAATAACCAAATAAACAAATATAAGTAATACAAATATATACCCCAACATTAGAACACCTAAATATACAAAGCAAATATTGAAAGATTTGAGGTGAAAATGAGACAATAATGCACTATAGCATGAGACTTCAACACTTCATTTTTAATAATAGATAGATCATTCAGTGAGAAGATCAATAAGGAAACTGCGTAGTTGAACAATGCTATAGACAAAATAGACTTAATAGACTTCCAGAATATTCTACTGAACAGCAGTAGAATACACATTAATTCTCAAGAGCACACAGTACATTCTCCAGGATAAATTGCCTGCTAGGTCACAAAACAAGATTTTAAAAATTAGTAAGATTGAAAACATGTCACATATCTTTCTCAACCACAATGGAATAAAACTAGAAGTCAATCAAAAGAGAGAAAATGGGAAAACTCAAGACACATGAAAATTAAACAATGCATTCTTGAACAAACATTGGATAAAAAAGAAATCTAAAGAGAAATAAATCTTGGGACAAAAATGAAGTCTTGAAACAACATACCAAAACTAATGGGATACTGCAAAAGCAATAAACACCTATGCTTTTAAAAAATGATTTTAAATAACCAATCTAAATTTATACCTCAAGGTATAAGGAGCTAGAAAAAAAAAGAACAAACTAAGCTCAAACTTAGCAAAAGGAAGTAAATAAAAACTAGAGCCTCAAAAAATAGGAATAGAAAAACAGAGAAAGGGCAATAAAACTAAGAGATAACCCAAATACTTTAAGAAAGCTGTTAGAACTGATACATGAATTCAGTAAATATTCAGTATACAAAACCAACATACACTATCCAGCTGCATTTTTATACACTAACAGAAAATTATATGGTAAAAGAAATTAAAGCAGAGACAAAGACATGGAAATATATCCTGCACTCATGCATGGGAAAAACTACTATGTGATATAATAGCCTCATATCCAAGGACATGTTAAGATGAGGAACGTAAAAAGATCTCTGAAAACTCCCTTGTGCATTGCAGAATTATTGGGGTAACCAACCTAAGGAGACAATGTAAGTGTCATGTATGCATGAATGTGTAAAGAAACTAGGGGTATACATACAATGCTCTAGTTTTCATCTTTCAACAAAGAAGGAAATCCTGTCCTTTGCAACAACATGAATGATCATAGAGGGACTCATGCATAGTGAAATAAGCCAGATACAGAAAGACAAACAGTACTTTCTACTGCTAATGTGAAGTATCTAAAATAATCAACTCATGGAAGCAGAGAGTAGAATGGTAGTTGTCAGAGGCTGGGGAAAAGAGGATATGGAAAGCATTACTTAAAGGATATAAAGTTAATTATATTAGATGAATAAACCCTAGAGATCTACTCTACAGTATAGAGCCTATAGTTAACAATACTGTACTGCATAACTTAAAATTTCTAAGATGGATCTTATGTTAAATGTTCTTATAAAACAATTGCAATAATAAAGATTTCATGGGGGAACTTCTGCAGGGGGTGGATATGTTTATGTCACGTGCTGTGATTATGGTTTCATGGGTGCATTCTTATCTACAAACTCCTAAGTAATGTACACCAAATACTTATAGATCTGTGTATAAATCATGCCCCAATAATGTGGTTGAAACTATTATGAAGAAATGTTTTTGAAAGAGTAATCTCTCTAAAACTCAGAGAATGATTTGCACAGACACATGAGGCAAAAGGAGGTTTATCATTGTGAATATACAAAACAGTTTATTATTGTATCATTATTTATTAACTTTTGTATTATTTTCCATGTGAACAATTGAAAATCCATTTTGCTCCACCTGCATATTGACAGTTTTATTATACATCTAATTTTTTCATCTTTATGAACATTGAGCTATTAGTATTTCTTTGAAAACTTTTAAGCACACTAAGAACCAGGCAATGGGGAATGTCGACAGGGATCATAACAGACTGAAACGCAGTGCGATGGTTTCACACTAGTCTCAAAGACCCGTAGCTAACATGGGCGATTTGTGTACGTGTGGGTGAGGCGGGGTGGGCAGGTGGTGGTTACATCCAGAAGTTCTCCAAATCAGTATTCACACGTATTACAATATGCACCGAAGGATAAGCAAAGTGTGTGACATGTATGGCATGACCACTAAAATCAACATGATTGACAACAATTGTCTAGAAATTAGAACACCGATAGTTTTCTAGCACAAGAGTGTTCCATCACTGACACTAACTCTGTTCAGAGTTGCTAATAATACTGATAACAAAAAGTAAACCACTGTGTTTGGTTTAATTCCTGTTTTTAAGTTTTGTGCAGACAATGCATGCATCCCCTTTCTGTGCCCAAGAGCAGGGCAGCTCCTATCACAGGGCCTTTGTTTCATTACCTTGTCTGAGTAGGAGGGGGGCTGAAACCCATGCTCTTTCAGGTACAATCTAACTGTGGGAGAGATATTGCTGAACTTTCTGTAAGCAAGGAATTCTTTTCTCATGTGACTAGTGTAAGGGTTAGTTTGTGTGTATATGTGTAAACATATGACAAAGTTGTCCCGAAAGTATCCATCCATGGTATTAAAATATAGACACACTTATTAAAGGAGATCTAATAAACATGGTACATAGGACAATGATGCTTTAGCCCCCTTCAAAATAGAAAACTTGGGACCTGACACAGTTCTCCCAGCCCCTCTTCCACTGTTCAAAATGCTGCAAAATTCTTTTTGGAATCTCCATCAGCTGCCCTGTTGTGTTTTCCTAAATCTCATCCATGTTCTAAAATCTCTTCCCCTTCAAAGGTGATTTTAGTTTTGGGGAAAGCCAGAAGTTGCAGGGCACCAAACCTGAGCTGGAGGGGGGCTAAGTCACTTTGGCGGCCCTCTTTGTTGATTGCAGCCCCTACACATTCAACATTCTCAGAATTCAACAAGCAGAAATGCTTGTTGCAGGCCTTCTAGAATGTGGATCACTTTCAACACATTCTGGACCATCTTTGAAGCATTTGTGCCACACTTTTATTTGTGTTTCACTCATTGCATTGTCCCCAAAAGTCTTCTGAATAATCCAAATAGTGTCTGCAGGGGAATGTTCAAGCTTGATGCAAAATTTGATGCAGATCAAATTGCTCTATGCACTGTCACTTTGGATGTAACAGACACACAGTACACATGTTCACTCGATGGTGTCTACCACCCCACTGACTGGTACAGTGAAGTCATCATGGTTCACACATGCTCATTCCAGGCCACTCTCCTTGGCTGCCAAGTTACATTGATGTTGCTCAAACCATTCTTATTATATTGACAATGGCTTGACTTTTTCAGACAGACAATACACACACACATACACATCTCCACACACAGATTCCTCTGCCACTGGAAATAAAGTGCTCCCATGAGAGCCTTCAAACTCTGAAATGGTGTAAAGCAAAGAGTATCCATGTTTTCTGAAAGTTTGCATTAGGTAACTTTGCCTTTATGGAAGATCTACATTAGTAGAATAACAGCTTTTTTTGTAAAAGTGTAGTCTTCTCCAAATTTCTTTTGGTTAGTAAAAAGACGTAGTGATGTAGGGCCTTCATAAAGGTAAAGCGGCATAACACAAAGTTTTGTAAAGCAGGGGATACCGGTATACATGTATATGCATGTAAGTATTTACATACATGGATACACATGCCTACTCATACATGGATACTTATATGCACACATGCTACATGTGATGTGTCCATGCACACAAATACACACAGATAATGTGAACTGTTTCATCAAACTATATATTATAATCCCAAGTAATACTCACTCCCATAATTATATCCTTGTTTATTTTTTATTTAACATTCATATCTACATGAAATGTTATTATTATATCTATATTACTATGATATGGTAATCATTATATAATGTTTTCTCTCTTGCTTTTTATAGCTTATAGACATGAAAGCAATCTATAGCTGTCCTTAGCTATCTTTTTACTGACTAGAATGATCTTGACAAATAGTAGAAACTCTAAATATTTCTGGTATTAAAATATTTATGTGGTATATATACTGAATGATACAGTTATATGAACACCTGGGCCAACAGCTGTTGCTATGGGAGATGCTGGGAGAGGTCTGGACTTCCGTGAAGAATAAGAGTTTCCTTGTGGACTCGATTTGTTAAGTATGACTGAGTCCTGGATCAGGAAGACATCAGAGGTGGAGGATGAAATAAGCAAGAGTGCTGCACTTTATTTAAAGCGAGAGAAGCTATAAGGAAATAAAACATCAATTCTGTGACACATGATGAGGATTCTCATAAGAAAAGTTTCCGTTTGGTTTAGCAACGGTAATGATGATGGATTTTTAAAAGTAGAATCCAGCTAAAAGTGTAAAGGAGTAATTGTTAGACTAGGAAGTAGAAGCTGTTTGTGAAAAAACCATTTTCTAGAACCAAAAAATATCAGAACACTTGATAAATACTTGGTAAAGTATATGATTGTCTAATCCCTATTCTGTACACCTGAAAACAATATAAATTAATGGTAACAATAAACTAAAAAAACCCATTATATTTACATCAAAAAAGAAAAAGAGAAAAAGGGCCTATCAATAGAGTGACGGCTGGAGGGCAATTTTCATCATGATATTTTTAATAAGAGAGCTACACTGCTCCATGAGGTAGGAATTGTTCACACAGCCTTTTAAGTACTAGAAAAAGTCCAAATTGAGATAGACCATAAGTGTAAAATTCACACCAGATTTTAAAGACATGGTAGGAAGAAAGTAATGCAAATTGTATATTATGCATATATTATAGTAAGTACTTATCAAGGTGATGATATTTTTAATATATTGAGCTAAATAAAAGAGAGTATAGAAAATACTTTCAGTGTTTCTTTTGACTTTCTTAATGTGGTTACTTATGTGGGTTTTATTACTATATTTCTAGTGGATGAGGATGATATACAATATAGCTGAATACTTGAATCACTTAAAAGAGAAAGATAGGAAAGGAAGAGGAAATGACATCTCTAAAATTCTCAAGACTAAGATGAAATTAAACAAAGTAGATTGGGTTCAATCTCTGAGAGAGGGTAGAGAATTCATATAGAAAAAGGAAGGCTTCTTGAATTATTGAAGTGTTGACCTTTGCTTTCTGTACATGAAGAATGTGCCAGCATTTCAATGGATTGCTTTTATGTGGTTTGGACCCAGCATGGCAAGCTGTGGTGGACACACCTTTGGGTAATTCTTCAGTATTCCTAGGCCCTAGTGTTCACACCTTTTGCAATCACTTCTCTTAGATGTGGGCGGGATCTATGACATTCTTCTACTTAGTCAAATATGACAAAGATGAAAAGATTTGCCAATGTAATTAACCTCTCCAATCACTATCACTCTATAAGAGTTCATCATAAGGAAGATCATTTTTTGCTGACACTGACCTAATCAGGTGAAAGCCCTTATAAGAGGGGCTGGGACCTCCTTGAGGTGAGCTATCATCCTTGAGGGTTTGATGCAGCAAACGGCTGTGAGGAGGAAGCCTGCTTGCCCATGAACTGTGATGGTCTTGAGGACCTCTAGCCACCTCTAAGGCCTGAGAGCAGTGAGTTACACACTCACAAGGAAATGCCTCCTTCCAACAACCTGAGGGAGCTTGGAAGCCGGTTCTTCCCTGATTGAGCCTCTGGGTGCAATGGTTTCTGGCCAACAGCCTGATTGTAACCTTTCGAAACCCTGAGCAAAGAAGCCAGTGAATCTATGCCCAGACTCCTGAGTCACAAGACGTATGAGATAATAACTGCAGGATTTTTTTAAATCACCAAGCTTGTGCTCATCTGTAACAGCAATGGGAAAGAATACATAGGCTGTTCCTGTGAAGTAATCTGGACTGTGCGCATCAGCGTTCTGGATGTCTAAAGGGCTGGATTTAGTGTAGAGGCCGCTTTTTAATCTACTCATTTCACTGCTGTAGATCTCTGTCCTCTTCTACAAAACAGAGATGAAATACTCTGGCCTAAATAAAATCTTTGTGATTATCTCCAAGTCCAATATTCTGTTATTGTTGAGTTATTAAATATTTAGAGAATGACTCTCAATGGTCATTTTTACAAGTTTCGGAGCCACATTAAAACTTGACACTTTTCTGCAAATTTACACTATCTGTAGACATTGGCAACAACTATGTACAAAATAGTGTGTATTGAAAGAATAAATATAAAATTAATATGATAAAAGTTTCATAAAAATACATTATTTTATTTGTATTTGGAAGCTTGCCAATAATCTGAAGATCATTTAAGAAAAATAGTATTTTATGTTAATCTTAGATTTTAATGTGTTGAAAAAGCTTTTGGGTTTTCCTGAAAGCAAATATCTCACTGTGACTACTGAATACTGATAATAGTCATATGACAAACACATGCAATATAAAATACAACCATGAGTGTCCTTTTGAAATTGGTCCTCCAAACCTGCATGACAGAGAAAACTGCTCCTATAGTCCTACCAGCTGTCTGAATGTGAATTGGGGCACTGCTTCCTTCGCTTTTGTATGTGTGCTAACATGATAGAAGATCTTACGTTTTAATAACAACCTTAGTAGGAGGATCTTAGACTAAAATGTGCACACACTTTATAGAAAGTCCTTGGCAAATTCTGAACAGTGGGCGATGGTAAGTAATACACTCATGACGGCAGATCTCTAGCAGGGTGGTGTGGAACCCTCTGTTTATCCCTGTCAGAGTTAATGTCTCCAATGATGATCCAGAAAAATAAGTAAAGCAGCCCACTAAACATATCTTCACATGAAATTACACT
>PVKM010034534.1:0-15544 GCA_004027735.1 Carollia perspicillata
AGAGAAGCATCTGAGTCTCTGCAGCTGGGCACGCAGACTAGTAGCACCTGCCTGGACACGCTGTGGGAGCACAACTTGTTCTCAGGAATTCTGCCTCCGTCTGTCTCGGAGAGGCTTCCTGGGAGAAAAAACAAAGTTAACACAGTTTTGCATTTCATCCTAATGAGGGCTGTTGCAAAGGACAATGTACAGATGTTGTCACTCGTGTTCAGATGTGTCATGTTAGGGGCGTTATGCTTCTGCTCTGATTCCCTGTTTTCCTTGCAGGTGGGTTTGTTGGACATTGAACTCAATCGGCTGACCAAAGCGCTGTTTCTGGCTCTGGTTGCCCTCTCAGTTGTCATGGTAACCTTACAAGGCTTTGCTGGGCCGTGGTATCGCAATCTTTTTCGGTTCCTCCTCCTCTTCTCCTACATCATCCCCATAAGGTAGGTTGAAGACTTATTGTAAAACAAATGTCTAGTTTAATTGAATGTGATTTCATGGAAATTTGTCTTTCAATATGAAAGAAATTGTCCACACACAGGTCAGAAGGTAGGAGTCAAGAGCTCTGCTGAATCATTAGGAATCCTTCCTTAGAAAACAAAACAAACAAGTGAGGGTCAGTTTTATTAGAAAAATCTAGAAATCTGATATATTTCTTGTGTAAATGTATCGATAGTATAATCTTCAACAGTTGGGAGGTACATAAATCTGAATCTAATACAGTAGTTGTAGTTGATTGCTGATAGACATTTGTTTCGGTGCCTTTGGGTCTGCACACGGTTGCTGACATGTTCAAGTCATCTGTATTTCAGAGACCATGTACTGTATCTGTGAAGGCAGATAAAATGCTGAGTAAGGCTGTCTTCTGAGTATGAGAACCCATCTCACTCAAAATTGGGATACATATAGTTCATATCAGATGTTTTTCATTCAAAGACTAATATTTACAATAGATATATATAAGTCCATCCATTTTTAAATATCTCCACAAAAGATAGTTTTAAAAAGTACCCTTAATATATATGTTTGGAAATTTGTCTTTCACGTAAAATATGACAAGACTTAACTCTTGCTTTTCTAACTAACGTGAATGTACATTCCTGGAATCATCTGTGTCACTCATGGCCAACGGCAGACTATCGGCTCTTCACAGCACATGTGGGCCCGTTGGGCCAGGAGCCGTCGGCTCCTGGTCTTTCTGGTTTTCGCGCCTTTGCCTGAGTGCTTTCAAGTGCCTTCTGGCCCTGGCTGGTGCAGCTCCATGGATTGAGCACCGGCCTTTGATCCAAAGGGTGGCGGGTTTGATTCCCACTCAGGGCACATGCCTGTGTTGCAGGCAGGTCCCCAGTAGGGGGCACACGAGAGGCAACCACACATCAATGTTTCTGTCCCTCTCTTTGTCTCTCCTTTCTCCTCTCTCTGGAAATAAACAATATATATATTTTTTTTAAAAGAAGAAGAAGTCTGTTTGCATCCCAGCTGTAAACACGGCCTCATCCATGCGGGGTCAGAGCTGCTCACGCTCCGGTGTGGCCCTGTGGGTGAAAGCTCCGGTGTGGCCCTGTGGGTGAAAAAGCCGTGCCTTGGTCGGCGCGTCTCCATCTGGGGCTCTGAGGTCCATGGCGTCTGGGTCTCGGGGGCGGGTTCCCTGTCCTTGACCTCCATTGGCCACCGCCTGAACGCCCCGGGCTCCGCTGCAAGCCCCCCACTCCCCCTTCACCGAGCATGGACCGTCTCAGTGCGGGCAACAGGGGCGCATGTTCGCTCCAGGGCCTGGCAGCGCCTCCGAAGAACAGTTCTCAGGGGCCTCCCGTCTGGCCTCGCGCAGTTGAAGTTGGCGCGAGGCTGCCGGACCGCCCGCCTCCGGGAACACGCCCAGTGGCCTGTGGTGCCGGCGCGGGCAGAGGCGGTCACCCACGTGGACTTGCGGGACCCGGAAAGGCCCCAAGGTGGCTGTGAGGGCAGAAGCGCCACAGCGCGGCCCGTCAGAAGTCCAGGCGGTGTTTTGCGGGCAGGGGTCACTACGTGTCATGTAGGGGCCGTTCCCCACCCTGCGGCGCGGTGGCCTCATACCCAGGAAAGAGTTTTTGCGGCACAAATTATGTTTCCGCGTCCCGTTTTCCCCTCCGGTGTCAGCGCCCTTTTCAGGAGGATTCTTGCCCGAGGACATGGGGCCCGGCTGTCCACTCCGAAGGCAGTGAGGGACCGCCTCATCTGCACGCCGCAGGAGGGAGCTAGCGGCAGACAGGACAAGTGCCCACCTGGGGCCTTGCACGTCGCGGCCCCTGGGCCCCGGGCGTTGGACGTGGAGGCCGCTGGCCCTGAGTGTGGTGGAGCTCCTCCTGCAGCCCCCTCTCTGTGGATCTCACGCACAGCCTGCCTTCCAGCTGGTCTCAGGGACTTGGCAGATGGTGAGGACGGCTATAAATGCTGGTCTTTGGGAGAACCGCTTTCTACGTATTGGTCGCTAATTATAGGCAGATAAAGTTGATTTCTATGAAATGATTAAGTGCATCGATTCCAGCAAACCATTGATTGATTATTGACCTGAATCTGTGCGAGTGTGTGCAGGCAGTCCCATTATCCGTGAACAGAGACAGCTCTGTTTCCTCTGGTCCCTTGCACCGCGTGCTTCTTTCCCACCTTCAGGCCGCGAGGGTCTCTGGTACTGCAGGGAGGAGAAGCTGTGTCCATGTGCTTCCGTTTCCCACGCGGGAGGCGGGGCTTCCCTTGCTTCACTGTGAGTTGTTTTTACATCATGAGCGTTGTTTCAAGACTGTTTCACCTCTTAAGTTTTTCTTTTTTAGCATCTAAGTATGATGAACAGATTTTGGACTTTCCAGTGCCCTGCCCGAAGCGTGTGCTTTGGCGGGGCATTGGCTGTGATGCGACACGCGGCGCTCTCGTCTTCCGTGCGCGTGGGTGCGGCGGCTGCACAGCAAGCGGGCACGGGGCCTGTGTCGAGGCCGTGCCAGTCTCGTGAAGGACACTGAGGAGGCCTCTCTTGTTTTCTGCTCCTGAACATTTTATTTAAAGTTGTAAGCATTTATTTGGGGGGCATTTACGCGGGGGAGGGGGCGCTTTGTGAGCCTCAACTGTACGCTAAGGAAATCAGATGTTTGGATGAGTTGATTTCTTTGGTAGTGTAAATATATTTCTTAAATAGCTATAATTTAAAGAGTTGACTTTAGTAGTTAGAAAACTTGATTTCAAGGTGTTTTATTTTTCCTTGAGTCAGTTTTGCAAAGTTACAGTTTTTAAAAACCATGTCAACTGCACCCAAGCACTCAGCTCCGCTCACGAAAGCACGCCCCGTGTCGCCGCAGACGCGGGCCTTCCGGTTCCGGTGCAGAGCTCGGGCTCTGCCTGTTCGGGCCGGCGGGAGGCTCGCCTGGGCCTGCCCGGTCCTCCATGCTGCTCGGCTGGTGTCGTGTACTCCACCTCTTCCTTCCTCCCGCCTTCGGGTTTTATTGCCTCTGCTTCTTAAGGTAGATGCTTAACGCACCAGTTTTCCGCCCTTTTGCCTTTTTCTGGAGGTGCCGTTGAAGCTGCAAATTTCCATGTGAGCACTACTTTAGCTGCATCCCAGAAGTTTTCATAGTTGTATTTTTGACAGAATGTTTTTTAGTTTCCAATGTGATTTCTTCTTCAACCCACGGCTGTTACAAAGAGATTACTTAATTTACAAACAGGCTTGAATTTTCTACGCACGTCTTTGTTTAGTTTAGTTGGCGGCCGTCAGAGAGCGAGCTGGTGGTGTCTCAGGTCTGTGGGGCTGCCCAGACTGGGTGGAGGGCGCGGCACCTGATGGTTACGGGCGTCCGGGGTGCCGTGCGCTGAATGCGTGCCCCTCCTGAACTTCTTCTCTGCCTTTTCTGACAGTTGTTCAGAGTTGGATTAAAATTTCTGATCAGTACTGTGTGTTCATCTGCTTTTCCTTGGAATTCTGTCTATTTTTGGTGTTATGTATTTTTGTGGCTTTGGTAGTGGGTGTATACAAATTTAAATTGTTGTATATTTCTGCTGAATTAAGCATTTTCTCATTATGAAGTGACTTTCTTTATCTCTGCTGACGCTTTTTGCATTAAATTCTACTTTGTTTTATGTTAATATAGCAATGCCAGCTGGCTTTAATTTTCTTGGCATGTCTTTTTTTGTCTTTGTACTGTCAACATCCCTGTGTATTTATTTTTACATATTTACATATGTATGTCTCCTATAAATAACATAACATTTAATTTTTATCTACTCTGATAATTTTTGTGCATACACAATTTTATAATACTGTCATATTTTTAGTTAAAACTATCATTTTATCTTGTGTTTTTAATATGACTTACGTTTCCTACATATTTCTATTTTCTTACCGTCGTATTTTTTTTATAATTTCACTTTTTTTCGTAGTAGTTTGGAAGTTTATAAAGGGTTTCTGTTCTTTTAGTAGTTATCCTAGAAGTTAAAAGCATTATTTTTAATTTATCAAAGTCTGAAGGTAATCATTTCCATTACCATCACCTTACAGCATTTAACTTCACTTACCACTTCTGACCTCATGCCATTTTTGCCATTTACTCTCATTCTAGTTATCCTTAAGCCCCATAAATACTGTTTGTACATTTTCTATTCATTTTGATTTACCCATGTTTTTGTTTTTCATTTTGCCTTACATTTCAGACCTTCCATGTAGAATAATTCTCCTGTCAGAATTTCTTGTTTAGTTTTTGTTTAATGCTGATCATTGTTGGGAACTCTCTAGATTTTTGCTTGGCTTGCCTTCTTGGAAAAATTCACCCGTGTATGGATTTCTACCTGTCACACTTATTTTACTCTCTTTTGGCTTCCACGTCGCTGCTTAGCAGCAGTCTTGACTTCCTGCTGCCCTGCCCCTCCTGCTCCTAGGCCCGCTCCGCGGCTGCACCTGTACACGCACGTTCCTTTCTGTGGCACGCCAGGTGTTCACTGGGCTTTCTGAGTCTGTAGATGGGTGTCTTTCATTCACCCTAGAAAGTTTTCAGTCATTGTCTGTTCAAGTACTGCCTTCATCCATTCTGTCTCCTCTCTTTGGGGACATCGTTCATGGCCCCTCACCGTAGAAAGGAGGCTTCTGCCAGGCCTCCACCTTCGACCGCCCTGGTCTTTAGTGTCGCTCCCCGTGCAGGGAGGTTGCTGGGGACGTCCAGGCTCCTGGCAACAGGCCTGCGATCTCAGGAAGGAGATTCTGGGGTCACTTCCCTCCCTGGTAAGCGATTTAAATTTAGCCTGGGAAGTCTTCACTATATAGTCAGTTCTTTGTTTCTTTTAAGAATTAAAGAAATATTTCACATGGCATTTCCTGTTGTTTTCAGTGGCAACACTGATCAAATAAAATAACCTGCTTTTACCCAGGGTCACAGAGCTGTCGTGAAGTTTTTATATAAAGAAAATTACACAAATTTGAATAAAACTTCCTGATTAGCTTCCATGGCAGTCCTTGTCAAGGGTAAAATTTTCAGTTCCCAAATGAGATAAAATGGCACCTGTGCCATTTCTGTTAAATGACAACAGAAAAGGTTGTCATTTAATTACAGGAAAAGGTTTTGATAAAGCTCGTCATGAAAATGGGAGATGCTTCCTTTCTCTCAGATTAGGATCTGAAGTCCCGATGCAGAGGGTGCAGGCGAGTGCCCTCAGGAGGACCCTTCCTGAGCGGCGTGGCTGCCCTGGAGCTGCTCCGCCTGCTTCGGCCAGCTCTGCGGGTCTCGCCGTGACAGGCCGCTGTTCTGGCGCAGCAGGCCGCGTGGGGCCTCCGTGGGGAGGCACTGCGAGTTTTAGGAAAATACGCCTTGGTTTACTCAGGGTCCAAGTTACCCGAGACATTTTTGTAGGTAGAAAATGAAACTGTTTGGGCAAGAAAGTGCCCCCATTACAATGCTGTCGCCTCCTGGAGTTAGCCTCCTGGAGTTAGCCCGTGCGGCCTTACGCGGTGGGCGTTCCTCGGCACACCAGGTCGTCGGCGTAGTCTGCTTCGGTTTCTTACTGGGTAACAGTGAAGGGCCCAGCCTCCTCTGGCTCTGTGACCACAGAAGGTCGCAGGGGACTCTCACTTCACTTGGATCGGGTTTATGGTTGACAGTCTCACAGTTGCTGAATGAGTGGAAAATATGTCTGCTATCTGGTACTTTATAATCAATTCCTATAATTCTTGGAGTAGTAGGCTTACGATACCTTTTTTATATTTGAGGGTTTTTTTTTAAAGATTTTATTTATTTATCTTTAGAGAGGAAGGGAAGGAGAGAGGGAGAGAAATATCAATGTATGGTTGCCTCTCATGAGTCCCGGCTGGGAACTGGCCTGCAACCCAGGCGTGTGCCCTGACTGGGAATCGAACTGCGATCATTTGGTTCGCAGGCCTGCACTCAATCCACTGAGCTACGCCAGCCAGGGCTTACGATACCTTTTTTTAACTAAAAAATGTTATAATAAAGTTCAAGCGAATTGAGGTCTGTGTTTTCAAATTCTAAGAAATTAAAACATTACTGAAAAGTAAGCTAAATATAATTGCTTTGTCAACTTGACATTGTTTGCCATTGAAGAGCAGCTGGGCCACACTAACACCAACGCTGGGTCGCAGTGCACAGTGCGAGTCGAGTCGGAGTGGGCCTCCTGCTTGGCGGTGTCTCTGCGGGAGACACTCCCTGGTCTCCATACCAGCCTGCTGCCTGTCCCCAAGGGGCCACCACTGCAGGTCATTCTCAGCCCATGGCGGCCTTAGCTCTTTCTTCAGCCTTCAAAGGGCAGTTGTCATCCCACAGTGTCCAGTTACACCACAGCACTGCGTGCCATAGTTAGTGAGTTTTCAACACTCGGTGACCTGGCTGGGTGTCGTATTAAACGGTCTGTCCTTTGTGACTGGATGGGAGAGGCGGGGGGTGACTGAGTCAGAGAGGAACACAGGTGTGTGATGTGAAGAACTTGGGGGACTCCAGAGGACAGAGGCACACAGTGCCCTGCGGGGACGCAGCTGAGGCCTGGATTGGCTGTGGACTCGGGGAGGTGCTCGGGGCCGGGGCTGAGACAGGGACGGTGCTAGCGCAGTGGCTCTGCCCAGCACCTGGGTCCCCGCCACAGCCTCACCTCCCAGAGCTGCCTACCCAGTGGGAGCCACTGGTCCTGAGACTCTCACGCACATGCTTAGGACATGGCTGTTGCCTCACTCTTGAAACGTCTGAGTGGAGCCCCGGCCTGGCCAGAGCTGAGGTCACCACGCAGACCAAGGTCTGCACTAGCCTCCATGGCCCTTCTGTGTACGCTTCCCTTCCAGCCTGCCGGCTGTCTGTTCCCTGCAGCCAGCTGGTCGTAGGACCTGGCTCAGCCGCTGCACCCTCCCAGACCCAGTTCGTGTCCCTCACTGAAGCTCTTCACTGTGGGAAAGTGTCGTGTTTGTTCCTGTCATAAAACAAGACCCATTCCAAGTGTTCATTCCCACGGGAACACAGCCTGGCCCTCCGCCCCGTGGGGCATTGACAGCCGTCCTCCCGCTCCCCACCCAGCATTGTAGGCCACGAGTGCCCCTCACCATCACCAGGGCACCTTCTGACACATGGAGCGGGTTGTTGACGTACAGCACAGTAAAGTCACTTACTTTGAAGTCTAAAACCCAATGTTATTCTGTGTAAAGTGAAAAATAATGTGTATAAATAAGTTTATGTGGCAACCATGAGGGTGGAAGTACTCTCAGGGTTGAATCTCACTAACCAGGCAATGGTTTTACTTGACAGTTTGCGTGTGAACTTGGACATGGGCAAAGCAGCGTATGGGTGGATGATGACGCGGGACAAGGACATTCCCGGCACTGTCGTCCGGACCAGCACCATCCCAGAGGAGCTGGGCCGCCTGGTGTACCTGCTGACGGATAAGACAGGTACCACCTGTGTGTGCCTGCCTGGGGTGACAAGGGGTGGGGGCGGGGGGCGGGCACGTGTGGGCGCACAGCAGCTGCAATCCCTACCCAGAGTTTCTCCAACTGCGTTCTTCAGTGCCGGCACACAACTCTCCGTCCTTGTCCAAAATGCACAGTATCGTCAGAAGTAGCAAACATTAAATTCTTACAGATATAAATGATACTTCTATATTTTGAATTTTCTGCAGCCTTACAGTTGTTCTTGTTTTACTTAACTGCCTTTTTACACCTCTCTACTGGCTCTCCATTGCCTGTTCGTTATAGAACGGCCCTTGTGAGCTATTAGAAGAGACTAAAGATAAGACACGTGAATCTGATGTTTTAACAGCTACATTCTCCCAAGGAGCCTTATACTACAAATAATTTATTCTCACCGTGAGGTTTCATGCCCAAAATTCTATTTGTCCTTGTTTTGTTTTTTTTCTTTTTTTCACCACAGAATTCTTGTCAATCCGTAACATAGTAGATAAAAACAAATTGAATCCAGCACTATAATAAAAGCCTTACCTAAGAGTTAAAATCCCTCTTTGATTTATTGGTTTATGATTTAAATTCCAAGTGATTATTAATGAACTAGAAATAAAATAATATTTGTATAAGTGGTAAAGAAAATATGTCTAAAATAAATTTCAGCATTTTAAATACAGTGTTAGAAAGATCTTCACTACAGTCAGGAAGAAGACAGAGAAATCTGCTAACAGCCAGTTGCTCTAGCCATTGCAACAAGACAAGAACTAGCAATAGGATAAACAGCAAACAAGAAGGAACAAATGTGTGCCAATGTAACAACCGACCGTGGAAATCCCTGGTAGAACGGTCAGTCAAGCGGCAGGTTCCAGACGGAGGGGCACAGGAGCCCCTCACTTGCAGAACAGAAGGACAAACAGCACCATTCCCTGCAGCCTGAGTCCACGCAGAGCAGGCCCGCTGCTGCCTGGGACACATGTGCCCAGCAGCCAGATGTCACAGCGAAACAGAAAAGAAGACCCACACATTCGAGATACCCTGTGTCCCTATGTGAAAGTCCCACATTCATAGCAGTTTGGTCAGGCCTGACGTCGGGCTGTGGTTCTGCTCTGAGCCCGACCTTGGTGGATCCTGCAAACTGCTGAGGTGGGTGGTGCTCATGAATCAGAGTCATTGGGAAAGGCCTGAGGGGGAAGGGCCTTCCGAGTTTCCCTTCTCAGCTGTGTTGAGCTGGTGGGAAGAAGTTTAAAGAATAAATCTAAAAACATGGAAAGCAAGCAAGCTGTGTCTGAGGATCCAGAAATGCAGTTATTTCTGGAAATAGTTTGAGCGAGCAGCCAGAGCAAAGCACGCCCGAACTCAGAACAGCTCTGCAATGTATGAAGAGAAGTGCTGAATGTAGAGCTGGCAGGTGCATGGGACGAGGTGTGAGGAGTCCTCACTGTCCTCTGTTCACAGAAGAAACCACCCAGTCCTTGACAAATATAATCAATCAAAAACCAAGAAACACCAGCAGAAATCAAGGTACCAATATGAACAAGCAAGCTGTTCCCAAAGAAAATGAATCACTGGTTTTTACAAAGAAATCCAAAAGAACCAGCCCTGGCCTGGTAGCTAGGTTGGTTAGGGTGTTGCCCAATTTGCCAGGGTTGTGGGCTCTGTCCCCAGTCGGGGCACATGCAGGAATCAACCAGTGGATACACCAATTGGTGGGACAACAGACTGATGTCTGTCTGTCTGTCTCTCTCTCCCCCTCCCCCCCCACTTCCTCTCTTTCTCTCTAAAATCAATAAGAATTTACAAAGAAAGAACTATCAGGAAAATGTTTAGAATTATAGGAGAGCTTAGTTACACATACAAACTCAATGTCAAATTTAAGCTACGTTTCTATGTACCCACAGCAGTTGGGACACTTAATTGTAACAGTGCCAGTTAGAATGGTAACAAAAAGTATAAAGTCATTAAAAAATAAATTGAAATAAGAAAGAGGTAGGACTAGGTCTCCTTCCCAAGGCATGCGGCCTCAGGTCAGAGTACGCAGGCACTCGGGACGGAATGTCGCTGTGGCCGTTTGTCAGGGCCACCCTGACCAAACTGTAGGCATGCAGATAGAGCCCAGTAACTACTCTGTTGCTGCCACCAGAGGACTAGGGGTCAGTCCTGTCCTCACTTGGACTCTGTAGAAACCATCTGTCCATACAGTTAGGTGGGGGCCGTGCACAGACCTGGGGTCACATCCTGCTCCCTTAGGAACCTGTACACGCTCCTGGGCAGCTCTCCGAGTCCTCTGAATGAGCCATGGTTGGGGGCAAGGCTCCAGGGCGGGGTTTGTGCAGCAGGAGGGGCTGGGACAGGCATGCACAGATTTCTCTGCATCTGTAAGTCAGCCAGATTTCAGAACCTCCTCTGCCCTCTGAAACAGGCACACGTCTGGTGTTTACTCACGCACATGGTCTTTCCAGAAATAGAAGTAACGTGCTCTATTTCTATGGCTTGCTTTGGTCACGTGAAAAATCCAGGTCGTAGCGATCACTGAGGTGGCCTCCCTGACAGAGCAGCAGTGGGTCTGACTGTGGTGGCCAGCAGGCAAAGCGTCAGTGTGGGGTGGGGGTCAGTTTGCAGACCTCTTCCCAGTGCGCCATCGTCGGCCAGAGCAGGGTGGCAGATCCAGGAGATGCAGCACCCGGTAACCAAGTCAGCTTCCTCCTTGTGGACACGAAGGCCGGAGGCTGTCATTAGGTTTGATTGGAGTGTACGTTTCTGGTAAAATCTGAAACTACTGGCGTTGCCATAGTGACACATCTGCGGCCGCTGGTGCGTGAGGCATGCAGCAGTTCACTCGGCAGGAGTCGACATCTGTGAGCTGCCGAGTGCGGGCGCATCGACGCTGACCCAGGGACAGCAGCACGTGAGCAGGGAGCCCGCAGTGCAGGGCCAAGGGTGCTGCCTGGTTAGGAACAGAGCTGCACAAGACGCACGTAGGCGCGCCTGCTTCCTCAGGGAGCTTCTGTCCTTGTGCAGAACACACCATTGCTGAAACGCCCGCTGAAACAACAGGCTTGTCAGGACTCTCATTTCAGCTGTAGCGTCCATTACTCAAAATGCCTTGTGGCTTGGGCTTGAATCACATGTAAGCATTGCAGGGTGGAGCCCCTGTGCAGGGCGCCTCCTGGCCAGTAGTGTTTCGTGATATCCTCCCTGCCAGCAGGTGGTGGCCGGTCTCAGGGCACATGGGTGAATGTCATTCACTGCAGGTGCACGTGAGTGTCAACACTGTCCCCACATACCTCCCACCATGGCTGAACAGGTTGGACTGTGTTGGGGTGTTGGTGCTGAGAGTCGACGCATACTTTGCAGTTTGATAAATTAAAAGTTTTGTTCGTTCTTTCATTGTAAGCTCCAAATAATTTTATCATTTAATATCATCACTGACCCCATAGCTGAAGTAGAACCTTTGCAGGAAGCAATGCGCAGTCTGGGAGCTGCCAGCCCTGGGAGCTGGGGGCTGTGGCCTCTGTCTCTATGACAACCCCCCCCATGCCCCACCTCTTCTGCGCAGGTTCCAGTTCTGGTCCGAGGCCAAATCAGCAGGCAGCAGGCGGGAACTCGGGAACATTTGAGCAGAGAACTCAGCGCCTGCTCCTCTGCAGGGCCGGTAGTCCCCTCTGGCAGCACCCACAAACAACACCTGCAGGACTTTCTCCTCAGAAATTAATTCCCTGTTTGCCTCTTGGCTCATTGCAGTCCAGAACTGCTTTATTGAAGAGCTACAGCTTAATTATTATTTTCGCAGGAATCACAAATTTCTGTCAGAAGAACTTTCCATCCATGGAGCCACCATCGCAGCCAGGTCCAGCCAGGTGACCCCCAGCCAAGGCAGGCACAACAAGCCCCGCCCCTTTGCCACATTTCAGATTCGGGGCACACTAATTTCTGCTGCATTGAGGTGAGAGAGGCTGTAGCAGCTGTCCGTCGGTTGAAGTCCGGAGAAAGAGGCCTGGGGCACTAGCCTGCCCACAAGTCTGCCCTGCGGACCCCTCACAGCAGCTGGCCCACTGGCCCGGCAGTGGGGCCCAGCGTGGGCTTTCCTACTCAGAGCCAAGTCACCTGTGAGTGCATACGTCCCTAAAACTTTGAAAAATATTACTAGGATTTGCCTTAAAATGTGAGATACTGCATTTGCCACTCACCTAAAGACCTGGCTGCATAAACCCAACAACATGTTCAAATGGCAAAATCACAGACTCCAGCATTTCATTGTTCATCTGACGAGGAGTGCTAGTCATTTGTTGGACTATATCAGTTTCAAATGCTTAAAAAAGGATTTATTAGCATGCTAGAAGTTTTAGGAGATGCGGCAGTTACTATAGTGTTTGAGTCCAGTGATGAACCTTCAAGACGAACCTTCAGGCTCTCAGCATCTTCACCACAGTCTAAGTTCAGAACGTTCCGGCGCTGTGCAGAGCCTCTTGTGCACACCGGCTGCCATCCCTTCCCTCCCCACCCGCACTAAGCAACCCTTCATCTGCTTCCTATCTCGGCAGTTTTGCCATTGGACTTTCCACGGGACCGGCTTCTCTGGATCCACATGACATTCTCAAGGCTCATCCACACTGTAGCAGGCGTCAGTGCCTCGTTCCATTTCATTGCAGAATAATATTCCACCACGTGGGTGTACTGCATTTTATTCACCATTTATCAGCTGACAGGCAGTAGCGCTGCCTCTGGGTTTCGCCTTTCTTGAGCAAAGTTGCTGTGGACACTCGGTTCCCACCGAGGCAGTTCGGCAAGACCGCCTATGATGCAGCCTTTACAGGAAATCCTAAGGAACCTTCTAAAGATGTATTAGAACCAACAAGTGAGTTTACTGAGGTTTTCAGAGACAAGATTGATATGGAAAATGAATTGTGTTTCTGTACACTGGCAATAAACTGTGCAAACATAGAAGTAAGTAAACAACTCCATTTACAATGGCATCAAAAAATAAAGTCAGCAGTTGATCATGTTAAGATGCAGCAGTATTCCCCACATTGATCTACAGCTTCCACAGGATCCCTTTCAAAATCCCAGGTGCCGTATTTGCCGAGATAGACAAGCCGACCCTAAAGTTCCCATGGACACACCGGCTAGCTCCAGCGCTGTTCCTGGGATGAGGGCAGAGCTGAGAGACCCACATGCCTTGGTTCAGAGGCACAGTAACCACAGCAGTGCAGCCCTGACAGGGACAGATATGAGGCCAGGCCCAGAAAAAATCCTGCCTGTGTGGGCTGCTGGGACCAGCCAGGGTGCCCAGCCCTTCAGGGGGAAAGAAGGGTCTTCGCAGGACCCAGCCAGGCACAGAACGGGAATGCACTCGCCCATCTCATGCCGTGTTCCCTGGCAAGCTTGGAGTGGAGCAGCACTCAAATGGGTGTTTTTACATAGCTCCGTCTTCACAAACTGCTCGGAGTTTGTTTTCTACCTCATTCTTCCCAGCTCTATTATGCACCAAATAAAGGCCTCTTAGGTACCCACCTAAATACAAAGCTTTGTAAACATAACCCAAGAGGAAAAGGAAATAGTTTCAACCTGGCTTCAGGGATCTTTTAAATTATTTCATATTAAATGTGTAAATGCAATGATGTATTCATCATTTTAGCTTCTGCTTGGATGTGTCTTTGGTAACTCTGGGATTTTTGTGCACATGTAGAGATTTCTGCAAATGGTAGCAAGAAGCAAAGTGGAACCGCATAGTTGGAGTTGGGAATCTTAGAACCCGAAGTACCGTTGTCAGGCTGATTGAGGAGAGCTCACTGGAGTGATGTAGTGACGTGACCATCACTCTGCAGCCTCAGATTTACTGTCTGGAAGCTGAGCCGGATGGAGTCATTGTGACAGTGTGCCTCTGGTTTGGGGAAACATCTGGTGTCCACAGGATTTACTGCATTCTGGACGCCAGGGCTTTGTCTTCTGTCATCTCTCGTGAAAGATGCTCCGGAGAAAACCGTCTATCGTGTGACTCAGACGTAGGACACTTCCCACCCAAGATAAATTTATAGGCCCAGGAGTGGGTGGCCGACGCCAGTTGCCATCCCAGGAGCAGGTGGCAGACGTGCCTCCTGACCAAGGGTCTGTGATGTTGCTTCTCTCCAGCCTCTGTCCTGTGCGGTTGACCGCAGGCCTGGAGCCAGCAGACCATGAACCACACTGTGCCCTGGACAGACAGCAGCACTCAAGTCCATGGTCTCAGAGAGAGACAGGAGGGAGCCTCGGGGTCAGGGAGAAAGACTTTGAGGTTCACACTCAGCCAGGCCGAGCCTGGCCTCCAAGGCAGCTAGGGACCACAGCCCTGCAGCTGGACATGGGTATGTGCATCAGGCCACACGTGGGAGCTCAGGGATGGGTTCTGGCTGTCCATCTGTGTGTCCCAGCGGTCACTGGCAGACAGAGTGGGCAAGCGTTTGAGTTCCTGGGTTTTGTTTCTCACGTTTGTCGTGAGAGTTTGCTGTTTGGCCTTGGCTGCAGGTGTGCCCTGTGCACGCACCTTACTCCCCCTACACACAGCAAGCACGGCGCCCACATGCCATGGGTGTCTCCCAGGCTCCAGTCCACGTATTAGGTGGTGGTGTTAATTAGGAAAGTGGGACCTTGGCAATAATAAGACATAAAAAATCAACATTTTTCTCTCCAGATCAACTCAATAACTAAAGCAGAGTGTCATGGGTGCCAAGGAAAACAGAATTAGTATTTTGTGGGTGTTTTGTAGCCCTGTGAAAAGCCCAACTTCAGTTGTCCAGCACTGGCTGTGAGCCTGTCCCTACCCACAGTTCAGCCCCTCAGCATCGGGGTGGCTGCGCAGGGGACTGTGGCGCATGCGCTGAGAAGCCTGGGGCCAGGAGGCGGGACCTGTTGGACGTCCTTGCAGGCTGCAGCTCCCAGGGCCACATCACTTCTCTGAAAGCGGGCAGGCAGCAGTCACACGCATCCACCACAGTGTGTTTTTGCAGGAGGTGATGCACAGGAAGTGTTCAGGGTCTCTCTCCAGAGTCCTAAGTTGTTCAGCATCTTAACACACTGGGTTTGAAACCGCAGCGGCATCACCTCATGGCTCCTGCTCGTGCTCTTTTCAGAAGAAAGCTGGAACCAAGTGCTCCCAGCAGGGTGGCCTGCTCATGCAGCCACCCCCAGAGTGACCACCTGGCCACTGGGATGCTGCCTGCATCCACCGAGGACCCCTCGAGCCCACAGCCGCTCACTCGGCTGACGTGCAAATGCCTCCCTGCCTCTCACCTCCTGCTGTCCTACCGGGGGTTAAATGCACCTGCTTCTGTTGAATGAAAAATGCTTCATTTTTCAAAATAAGTTTTTAAAAAACCTATAGACACACTAATTTAGGGCTAGTTGTCTTGCTTGGGCATTACTCTGAGTGTAATAGGCAGTTTTATGCCTGTCTATTCAGAATGAGCCAAAGCTATGTGTGTACCAGACGGCAGGCCTCAGCTGACGGCTCCAGGCTAGAGAGGGGTGCAGCCTTCTGGGTCTGTGGGCCACACATAAATACACAAACACTAATGAAAACTGATGAACAAAAAAGAGTGTTATGTAAATTGACAATTTGGGGTTGGGCCACATCCACAGCCGTCCTGGGCCACATGCAGCCTATGGACTGCAGGG
>PVKM010034535.1:0-15534 GCA_004027735.1 Carollia perspicillata
GATAAAAAGATGGGCAACAAAAGAGTCTGCCCTTCATGAGCTCAGAGTGCAGCAGGAGAGATGGGAGTTAACACATGATAATTTAAGACTCTGATTGTAAGTAATCGAGAAATAATAGCAAACCATACCAGGGCACATGTAACACACTCATAGCAGCGGAAGACCCCTGACATTTAATATGGTCAGGGAAGGCTTCAGAAAAATTCGAGGTTTGATGACTAAGGTATGTGTGGGTAGAGAAGAAAATGGAGGTATAAGAGTGTCCTTTACATGTACTGATATTTATAGAAATATAGACACTGCTCATCTTTTTGTGAAGGTTTTGGGCATGCATTCAAAGTTGCACACAGCTTTCCCATTATTTGCCATTTAGTCTAGAAAATGCTTTCGGTGTTCCGCTACAAGTTTTGTGAAGTGTAAGAGCAAAGAAAAGATGTTAGTGCCAGAGCTTGAGGAAGAAGCTGCTTCATGGTGGGTTGACAGTAATTTAATTAAAAAAGGTTATCTTTTGTATGAGCACTCAAATTTCCTTAGTCTCTTCTGATGATCAAGGGCATTCTTTGTTAAGTCTAACATGCTAGCCTTCAAAGTTGCCTCGTGTGCAAGGAAGCTGTCAATCATACGCTTACCGTATACAGCAGAAGGGTTCTAATGGGAAATCAAATTACGGTCGGTCCATTTGGAAAATGTTGCAATCAAATGATACCAGCAAAAATGAAGAGGTTCGTTGACTATTCAAATTGGTATATAAAGAACCGCGGGTATGTGCTGCTAATCAAAGATGAAGCTGGCCTTGGAGCTGCCTGAGACCACCCAGGCGTTTGCTAATGTTAGTGTTTACATGACACGTTGGAAACAAACTGGGCAATTACAAAGGCCCAGTCTAACTAGATCCTAACAGGCAAAATGCCCTCGATACAAATGTTAATAGCTTTGACCTTCGCTGGTTTTTAATCTCATTCTTTCTGGCAGAGTGAATGAACTCCAGGTTATAATGTACAGCGGAGTCCTTTTTGTTTTTCATTTTTTTTCTTTCTGATATTGCTGCGGAAAATGAAAGTCTGTCTTTTCTTCAGTTGGGTATATCACGGAGTGCATGCATGGAAAGCCTGCTGATTGACTGCGCTTCAACAAAGGCAGATTCCGTTCGCAGCCGATAAGGAGCAAAGTCATCGATGCCGTATTTACAAAGTAGGCGAGGAGAGTGAAAAATTAGTGATAAAGGGGCTAATCTTATTGTTTGCTGGATGAGAGAATGGCACTTTTGTGCTTGCTCTAAGAGGAGCTGGCTTGTTGCCTTTCCTTCCCCATCTATGCCTTGGCAGCAGAACGATTTCCAGACTCCCCAGAGTGTTATAGATTATAAAGGACACAGTGATGTTGGAAGGGTTTCCTGACATCGAGGAGGGTGCAAACTGCACTGGAGATGGCTGTTTACTCTCCATGCCTGTGACCCACCCTGCGTAAACTTCTATTTCCTCCCACTGGTGTTTCTAAAGCAAAAGATAAATATTTGGGCTGTCAGACAAATTCATTAGCGTTTAATTTTCTAACATATTTAAATGCTTAGTTGTGTTAAGAATAAAGTGCGAGTCTGGCAACAGTAACTGGGCCTCTTTTACTCACAGGCCACGGGGCTGAAGGAAAGCAGCAGGGCAAGAGGGCTGCGTTTCTGCTCCTTTAGTTCACAACTGCTTCGCTGGAAGACTCACTGAGGCGGAAGAAATAGTAGTGGATAAGCAGCTCTTGGTGCAAACACAATTACAAAGTTGGTGTCTCTGAATTTAAAGTGTTCCTGGTTATAACTTAATCATCTACCCAGTTTTTCTAAAGGAGAGGTAACAGATGATGTTTTGGTCAGAGGCATATCCCAGATTTTACAGTTTCTGCCTGTGCTGATTCCTGCATTTAGTGGTGACTGCAAAGACCGAAACAGTGGCGGCCCTGTGTCCATCTCGGGGAACCTGAATCATTCACTCATTCACTCATTCACTCATTCAACGCAATAGCCATTCAAGCCTGCTGGTGCTTCTGTGGGGGGACACAAGCATGGATCACTACCTCTGGGGGGCTCTGATCTTGTAGGAAAGACAGTAAAGCAGACAAATAAGTACAATGCAGTGTACCAAATTTCATGACAGTGGTGCTTACGGAGCACAGAAATACCCCTCCCTTATGGGTAGTGGAGGAGAGCTTCCATGTAGATGACAGTTAGTGGTATCTTGAAGTGTGTTAGCGTGAGGTGATGACAAGCAGTGAGTTTTGAATGACCAGAGCCCGCCTCTCGAGCTGTGGTACAAAGTTCTGTGCTGGGGGTATATAAGGCCACAGAACAGGTATCACTTTATCCATCTACCGAGAGCTAGTTGTTTACTCGTTTGACAAATATTTATTGTACACCTAATCTGTGCGGGGCGTTCTAACAGACATTAGGGCTGGAAAAGCAGATGAGGCGTTCTTAAAGCTCATCATGGATTGTTGGTTCATACAACAAATACGTACATATTATTGAATAGAATGTAACAGTTTATATAATTGAACAGGAATATTTCCCATAAATTTTCTGTTTGCAAGAGCGGCTTTTGGAAATGCCCCGGACTCTGGAAGAGTTGTTTATTTTACTCCAGAGTCAGAGATAATGGGCTGGAAGACTCGGAGGAGTGCGCGCAGGTGTACTTAAAGAATTAAGTAGAACGAGGAGTTGGAGGGATAAGGAGGCACTAAGCATCCATAAGTTTGCATTTATATTAAAGGAAATGGGGCACTGAAAGAGGATTAGAAGCAGGAATGGCTGAAGCAGTTTATGGTTTTAGAAGGATCACTCTGGTGACAAGCACCCACAAGTACATCTGAAGTCATACTTTAAAAATATGGTGCCTACACCTGTTTTTCATTTTCCCTGCCTGCACTGAATCATTTGATGTTTTCCATCAGCGTCTGGACCTTAAAAGGACAACCTGCAAACAGTGCGTGGGCCAGGGACTTGCCTTAGTGGAATTTCTCTTCAAGATGAGATTGAAGGAAGCATAAGTTGACTCTAAAAGTTGGGACTGCCTTTATTCATACTTTGAACTGGTTTAACCTTTTCTTTAGGTCCTTTTCTTTAAAGGACCTAAAAATATTTCACATGCACTAGATGGGCTATTTTTCAGAGATTGCTTGGTTGCAGACCATTCAAATTAACTTTAGCTGGGCGGGGGGAGGGGTAGGAGTGGGGGAGGGATATGCTGAATTATTTGAAGGGCAAACAATGTAGCCAGACCTGAGGAGGACTGTACCCAGGATCTGGAGTGAGAATACATCTGGGACCAAGGGAGTTTCTGTTTCTCTTTGGTGCATATTGGATATTAATTTCCTTCTTTATCTCTGCTGCACATTTTCCCTTGTTTGTTTGACTTATTTTAATGAACATTTATATAAAACATCCACACCAAGTTATGTCCTTGTAGTCTAAGCATCAGCAGAGAGTAGACGATTTCAGTTGTTTAGGAAAGGGAATTCAGCTGTGACTATTTTCTGTTCCAAACCCCTTCGTTTATGGCCTCGTTTTATTTACTCTGGGACCAGGCTACTTTTCTATCTATCACTCTTGTTTCTCTCAACTAAAAAGCTTGATTTTCTTCTAATTTAAAATTTTCAAAGTTTTGATTCTTTCAGGAAGCAGGAGGTATTTTGTTTGTTTAATACGCGTGTGTTAGATGGCCGAGGTTGCGCCTGGCCAGGCGGTCGTGTCGTCGACGAGGTTCAGTATATGATCCCTCACAACAGCACACTCGAACCCATGGCCAAGGAACGAAGGGCGAGGGGTGTAAGGGCAGAAATTGCTGAACAATGCCTTTGTTGCTCTAGTGCTTCTTTGTACCTCTTTCCTCAGTTTTATCTTCTCTTCCTTTTTGTTCTAATAGAGAAAGAGGAAGGGATATACAATGTTGGGAAAAGATCAGAACTTGGAGTAGGGAAGGAGCAGAACAAGAAGCCTAAGTTAAATAAATGGGCCCCTCATCATTCAATGTTCATTGAGAAGCTATAAATTATTTTGGATTATTAAGTTGCTTGTTTGGGATATGAATAACTACACACAAGTTGATGAGATGGACCATTCCTACCAATTTTGTGTTGATTACCTTAATATCATTTACTTTTATTAGTGGAAGAGGAATCCATCTGGTTTGCATTTCCCTCAGAGGGCAGAACTGGCACCGATAGTAGAGGGAAAGGATTTTCTAAGGTGGGAAGCTGTGGGATGTTGCCTTTCTGTGTTCTTTTGTTGTCTACTCAGGGTTGAGCAGAGTGCGTTACAGGAAATTCAAACATTGATTAGGAAGTGTGTAAACTAGAGTTTATTTACTGAAGCAAAATTAAACATCTTAGCAGCTAATGCAAGAAAGGAACATATTGAACGAATCTGAGAGAGCTTGGAGTTGCTAGGAGAGTCTAATAGACCAGGTTTCAAACAGAGAAAAACCCACTGAACTCCAAAAGGTCTAGTTGGCATAACCACTCCACAGTGCAGGCCAGATACCATCATAGAAATGAGTACATTTTTGCTTTATTTAAACATTTATTAAATACCTACAAGTGCCAGGTACTGGGACATCACGGAGAATGAACAAATGTCCTGGTCCTGCCGAGCTTGTGTTTTCCGCAGGGGAAACAGACACTACACTAATAAACAGACAAATATGTAACACCTGGAGTAGTGTTATACTTTCATACTAAGAACAACAATCAGGTTCTGAAAGGAAACATAGGAAGGGAACAGAATAATGGGGAAGGTACTAGAGGCCAGGATGGAATAAGCCATGTGACACCTCGGGGCAAGAGTGTAGCCCCGAAAAGGAAAACAACTGCATGGTGGGTGGGACAAGCCATGAGGAGGGACTGTGGTCAGGATAGAGGGCATGAGGGGAAGGAGGTGGTAAAATAAAGGAATGCCAATTGCTCTCGTGACTTTAGTCTTTCCCCTCAAAATGTAGGTCTCTGGAGAGAGAACCATATTAGGTGAGCTTGAAATGTGTGCTCACTTCTTGGTTGAATAAGGAAGAGAAGTGGCACGAGCCACCTGGAGGACTTTCTGGAGACCCGGTTAGCATTTGGAGGGTGGTAGGGGGATCAGGGCACTTGGATTCACTATCCTGCCCAAAGGAGGAGAGGCAGTGCTTCCGAAGGAGAAGATGGAAGTACAGTTCAGAAGTATAATTAATGGCAGACATTGAATAGTAAATGTCCCTTAGTGTAAGTGACCTTTCAGGTCCTTCTCAACATTAAGATTAATTAAATGGTGACATTGAAAGAATGGGGGCAAAGGAGAAAGAATGAAGGGCTGAGAGATGAGGTGCCCTGCCCTGGGTTGATATGGACACCGGCCCACAGTGTCCGTGTCATTATGGATGACATGAGACATTCACACGGACTACCGAGTCCAGTGGAGGAAAAGGGACAGCGTGGCTTTTCTCTCAAGGGGAGCAAAAGCCTCGGCCTCGGCCATGACAGGCCTTTATTGGGTTTCTCCACACATTACATTATCGTTCTCATTCACAATGAACAGGTTGTTTTAGGTGGTTCCCTTTTACAGAAAACAAAGGAGCCAATGCCCCAATCACATCACAGAAGAGGGATATTTGCAGATGAAAAGGGCAAAAGTAGTTGGACAGTTACACTGGTCCTAGGAAGTTTTAACATGGATTTTAGGAAGTTATTTTGCAGTAAATGTTTGCCACAAATCGGGGTGAGGGAGGTTTTGGCAAAAAGCAAGAGTCACAGTGGCCTAGGCACATTGCAGGCCTGATTCCCCACTGGAGAGCCTATCTGTGGGCGTGGGTCCTGTGCATCTCCCAGTGGGAGCTGGGCCCACACCGGGGTCCCCTACACCAGGTCAGTGCCCCCTGCCCATTTTCATGTGAGCAATGCTCAAGTTGGTCACAAGGCATGAAAGCAAACCCTGTGGAGGGAATTTAGTCCAAGGGATAAGTAGGCAATAAAGAATCATTGGCAATTGGCTGTTCGTGGCTGAACATTTAGGAGACCCGAATGTGCTAGAGAAGCAATAGCAGCTCTAGGACCCACTCTCAGAATGGGCTTGTTCATCGTTCCCCCATTGTCAGGACTCAGCTTCTTTCTACCTCTTCTACTGAAACTACCTGCTTCTGTCCCATTCCTGACCCCTCTCTTGTTTTGGCTCTTTGAGGGCATCTCTGTGCCACCTTCTCTCCACACACCCCTTCAGACCTGCTCTGCTCCACATCTGATCTCTGGGTGCCCCGCACTCAAACTCCATGAGAAGATCTTCCAGGGTTGTTTGTCACTACTTATTATAGTCATGCTGTTGTGTAAGTTTCTCACTCTAGGTAATGCCACAGGATGCTGGCCAACCCATGCCCTTACTGCTGGTTTGATTCAGATGGTTTCCTTGCTTTAGGCCTCTAGGAAGGGTGGTGGGGTCTTAGAAACCAAGGGTTGCGCTTAAGGAACTCTATATTGATGTTTTATCCAGAAGGCGTTGGTGAGTGTGGTATGTGATCAGGGTTTCTTAGACTATTTTCTAGTTCAAAACAATACTAATCTCAACATACAGAATATTGGCTTTGTGACAAGCATTTAAAGCTAGGAGAACAGTCTTACTATGTACGTATTATTCCTATTTTTCTATTTCCAATACCTCACAGCTAGTAAATAGAAAAGCTAGGATTTAAATCCAAAGTCTTTATTTTCTTTGATAACATTGTTCAGAGTTCCTTTCACACATAGACCTCTGAGGTAGTAAAAGCCTTTTTGTAAAGAAACAGGAATATCATAGAAGGTCCACGTACTATAAAAAGGCCAAAAAATTTTTGGATGGACCATATGCTTTCTTTGCATTCATTAATCCATGAATGATTTTGAATGGCTACTCTGTTCAAGGGACTAAAGTAATAAAACGATGAGTAGAAATAATCTTGTCACATATAAATTCAAAGTGTTTCATATAAAATAGTACTAACTGTGCTTTTTTTGGAAACAGAATGTCTGAATGCTATGAAAATCTGGCAAATACTTCTTTGCAATGTACAAGATAGAGAATTTCTTAATAAGGAAGAACTATAGAGAAAAATATTCTTACGGGAAAAATGTTAAAGTAAAATATCCCATGTAAATCTTGAAATAATAAGAGAAAAGGATCGCAATGCCGTCCTGTCCCTGGAGGGCATTGGTTCCTGAAAAACCATTGTCCCAGAAAAGTTCCTCAGCGGCCACAGGATCCCATTCTGCATGTCAGTACGCAAATGTGTACTAAGAAATGAAGTTTTCTTCTAAAGCGATGCCATTTACTTGGTGAAAGAATCATCACAAACATTTAACATGCCAACAATTATAGATGCCTTGCATTTTGGGGGGTCAAAATCATGAAAGATAACACTAGTATGAGGGAAGAGGCTGTATACGAATCATTACTAAACAGGTACAAACTCACAAGCACCCAACCAAAACGTGCCCCTTCAGCTGCAGGGTGAGACTTCGCTGTGCTCCCTGTGGTCAGTGAAGAGAAACCAATAGAAATGGAAGCCGGGGGCTGTTGCTCCATGAATGACCCCCAGTGTTATAATGTTTTCAAAATAACACACTGTTTAAACTTGGAAAGAAAATGACCGAGTCTACATGAAGGATAAATGGCCAACTGTGGGCATAAACTGAAGCAGTTGGAAGAAAGGGGTTGTTCACAGACCCATTGCCGCTGCCAGGTAGCTTACTGTTAAATCCCAGCTTGACTCTAAGCGCGGGGAAGTGCCCACTGTGGCCTGCCTCACGTCTCCCACCTCTTTTCTCCGTGCCTGAAAGCCACCCTTTTTCTTAGCCTGTAACTGGCTGGAAGGTTTCGGAATGTGAGTTTCAAGACAGATTAGTTATTCTACTTTTACGTTCTTAGGCTTTCATATTGCTGCTGTCTTTACAGAAATAGACAGCACTATAAATATTTCTTCCAGGTATCAATTTAAAGACATGATGAAACATGAATCCACAATAAATTCACATCAGAAAGTTCTGAGTTCTACCATTCCCTGATGGGCTAAAATAACATTTACTGAGAATAAAAATAATTGTCACACTTGGAAAAATATCCCATTAGAAATACACATCCTGGAAAGAGATGGATTATAACTTCAATGAACTTTGTATGTTTAGCACACGAATTTAACATGAAAAATGTCTATTGATTTTGTTTTCCAGACTGTAGGTTTATCTTTTTCTTTTTCTCTTAGAAATACTGTAACGTACTTATCTTGTAGGGGTTGCCCTTCAGTTAATGAGAGGATACTGTGAACATGGACGAAGAAGAAAGATTCCATGAATCATAAGAAAAATAATCTGTGGCATTATGGTTTGTGCCAACTTGAGGTCATAGTAGATAAAGAAATGAAAGATCGGACTGGTTTTGTCCGGGAAGTCGTCTGTGGATGATTGAAACCCTGATTAACCTGGGCTGTGGACAAAGGTACAGCTTTGTCTTTCTCTTCCTATCCCCAGCTCAGGTAGAAAATATTCCCCTTTGTGTTTAAAGATGATAAAGAAAGTCTGGACCTGGTAATTTTTTGAATGGTGACACAAAGAAGGAATTAAGGTGCCAGAAGCTTCCTTTGGAAGATATGGGGGAGGTTCAACAGGAGGGCACGTGACAAATTTAGCTGGCGCCTAATCGCCAAATGTTTGAGGCCTTCAGCTACTGCTTTGCCAGGATTTTGTGATTAACTTTTCAGAAGCAGTGTCAGAAATGCTTTTCAACACGTAGGCTATGACACTAACTACAGCATAAAGAAATCCTGTTTGTCGTCTGGGTCAAGAACTGGAGGGGCTTAGCATTCTCTAATCCCCGGTGATGATGTGCAGGGTGGATTTCAAAATCGAAACAAATAGCCTCCTGAAATGAATTGCCCCCTGTTCTGTTGCATCAGAGAAAGTTCCTTGAACTGAAAGTGTATGTGCTGTTTTTTTGAAGCCAAATAATGAGGCACACTGTTAAAAATACATCTCTTCTGAGAATTTAATTTGTTCTATTCTACCTTTTATTTAAGTTAATGGGGAGATAATTAAGACAAACACCCACTCTATCTTGTTTTTATCTCTCTTCTTATTGCTTACGCAGATAAATTCTAGGCGTATTTTGGATAAAGATGCAGAGGTATCCTCTCAGACCTTGGCGGTTCTATTATGCCACTGTATGCTCTGACTTTGTTAAATTAATATTTATTAAGTGGAGCACAGGGTGTCGGAGGGTGAGCTGTGGCCTAACAGAAGTCCCTAAGGGAAACTGAAATAGGAAAGTCTGTTACTCACAGGTGCTGGAGGAAATACACGGCATGCCTGAAGGGGCTGCAGGGGGAGGTCAAGGCAGAGTTTGGGGAGAGAGAGGTAGGACCTGGGGTGCGGCCTTGACGAAGGTTCATGGGTAGGGTGCTTTGAAGTCCCCAAGGCGAAGGCATAATTAGTAAATTCACACCAAAAAGAGCAGTTTTTGTAAGCTCCATGGGGGTTTAAGCTAAGGGGTGTGCGAGAGAAAGCCCCTGAGGTGGGGTGCAGAGGCTGCTGATGATTTACCTGTGATTCTGTGGGCCACTATGGGGCATGCCTGAGGGGCTAGATCCAGTGTCAGGCACCCACAGACCACTTGGTCCCACAAAACGGAGGCCTGGGCAGCAGTACCATGGAGTAGCTTAGCTAAATCACAACACTGTATTGTAGAAATTGCTGTGGGCTGTGAACCACCCAACCCAACTCTCGAAGTTCTGAATACACAGCCACTCTACCAAGGCCAATGGCCCTAAAGCAAGGAGGCACCGCGTAATTAGCTCTTCTGATACCCTCTTGAAGAAAATGTCAGTTCAGAAACCTGAAGTGTTTGCTAATGACAAGGGCCCAACTGTCCCATAAAACTAGAAAAGTGGTGTTGTCTACTTCAAGAACTGGAAATGAAATCTTAATGACACAGGAAATGCTCTTCAAAGGCCAAGAAGTCTTAGTGAAAGATAAGAGGATCAATCAGTCTTAAATACGAGTTTACTAAGAGATGGGATGCTGCCAGCGTGGATATGTATTTCAAAAGGCATGAAGGAGACCCAGAAATAGTGTTAATTTTACTTTGAAGTATATAATGAAACCCCTCAAGTACCGAGACTTCAACACACCTCTTCCCAAAATGACCAAAATTTCCATTTTTGAGCGATTATCATTCCGCCTTCTTCCGTTCCCCAAGTCTTAACAGAATTTTAAAAGAGCAGCTAATAAATGAAGTATACTTCAGTTTCACGTAATGGATTGGATCAGAAGGGAACTGATAAGATGATATTGAAAAAGCAGGTGGGGGGTCGAAAAGCCGCAAGAGTGCTAAGCTGTATGGGTTCAATTGACTCCTGGCGCGGAGACCCGCAGTCGCGGGGTTATTCCAGCAAATGCAAGGAGAGCAGCCCCTGCTTCATTAGAACTGAGGCTTTAAAAAAATTGATGTCCACTTTATTTATATTATTTTATTTTAACTTAATTGAATTTATTGGGGTGACATTGGTTCGCCAGACCGCACAGGTTTCAAGTGTACGGCTCAATAAAACATCATCCGCACACGGCCTCCAGGCTCTTCCCGAGGGACTGGTTACCAGCAGGGCCAGAGGTGATGAGAAGAGATAAGGCCAATTAAGATTTCAGACCGGGAAAGCAGGAACCAGAAGCCCCGGGGAGAATTCCAAAGGGGAAGACAGAAAATGAGACTCCAGGTCACTGCAGGCATTCAAGATAGAATACAAATATAATTTTAAACCTACTCTAGAGAAACTCATTTTAGAGGAAGACAAGATCAAAGGAGGCCAAGCTTTGCCGTGTGGTTTTTAAAGGCAAGGCATAAGGGTAGAATACCTGAGTCGAAACTTAATAAAACCTAGCCTGGTGCTTAGCTTCCTTTCTGTGTTCTTGGCACACTTGGGGATATTAGAAATTTAGTGGTGTACTTGGAGGAATTGAAAAGCCCAAAACAAAACTAAGCAATTCAGCAATAATTTCAACACAATCACTGCTACAGTTTAAGGATAATGGCAGTGTCCATAATAGCACCCCAGGGACTGAGAGCTAGTGGGGCATGTAGTGAGGAGTCGGAGGGAGGTCTGGATGCTGGCTCCGTGACCTCGGGCCCCATACTTTATGACTCTGATTACCAGGTTCTGCACCTGTGAAATGAAGAAGAGTAGGGCCTTGCTCATGGGGTATTGGGGAAATTAAATGGAAGGACCTAGAGGTCACAGCTCTGGCACCTGTGAATGCTCATTATCATGCTGTCCCGTTGCTTTTCAGCCCCTGCTCTGTTCACTGTCCTGACAGCACTCTCTTGAACTCCAGCGGTGAACTTCTCATCGGGGCCAGTCAATTCTAGATCTTTCTTGGGCAAAGGTGTTTCGTCTCCCACCTTACAGCAAGTTTTCATCCTGCTTTTACAAACCACAGGACCCAGCCACCAAAGTGTCCGGCCCAAAAGCCATTGTAGTTAAACTATAGAAATCTGTCTGGAAGGTATCCACCATGTGATATGAAAAATAGAGACATTTATTGAAGAAGATACAAGATACAGGAAACATTGTGCATAGGACAGTGACACCTCAGGCACCTTCGAAGTTGGCACCTTGGGACCTCACACAGTTCTCCCAATCACCATCACCCTGTCATGTTTTCCTGAATCTCATTGATGGTCTGAAATCTCTTCCTTTTCAAAGGTGATTTTAGTTTTAGGAAAAGCCAGAAGTCACAGGACACCAAACCTGGGCTGTAGCAGGGCTGAGTCACCTGGATGATTTGATGTTTTGCCAAAAAACTCTGCACAAGTCATGATGCAGGAGCGGGCATGTTGTCATGATGAAGCTGCTAATCACCAGCTGCCCATAGCTGCAGCCTTCTGAGTCAGCTGAATAGTTTCTGCGGAAGAATGTTAAAACTTAATGCAAAATTGTATGCAAATTCATTGCTTTACTTGCTCAGGCATTTTGAATGCAATGGCCACACAGTACACATGCTCACTGAACAGTGTCTACCGCCCCCACTGACTAGGACAGGGAAGTCATCATTGTTCACATATGCACATTCCAGTCCATGCCCCTTGGCTGCCAGGTTACATTGATGTCATGCAAACCATTCTCATTATATTAATAATGGCTGGACTTTTTCCAGACACACCTCATACATATGGAATAGCAAAGAACAACTTCACACACTGAATAAAATTTGGGGCACACCTGTAGACTGTTCACAGTATGCTATGATGCCCTAAGTCAGTCTTTCGAGAATGAATTTTGTAGGGAAAAGAAAGGTTTACTTTCCCTCTAAATCAAGACTTTACTTCTCCCATAGATAGTATGTCAATGAATTACTGAGTTATTCTGTTTCCAAGGTAAATATTGAAAGTGTACTATACTATAGTACAAGGTACTATAGAAGGTGTTTTACATATGAGGGGGGACACCCCCCAAAAACAAAATTACCTACTGTTGGGTGGGCCCCTTGTAGTGCAGGCTTTTCCCACTAGGTGAGTGTTCCAGGAACCCATTTGTATCAGTGTACTGGCTGGCATTGTTGTGAGAGGCTGTGTTCGGCTTCAGTGAATTTTTTTAAAAGACTCTTTCAACATGTTTGCACATTTCAAGATGTGCGAATTACGAGGGTACCTGCTTACAGTGGGCCCTGAGTGTTCAGTAGCTTTTGACAAAAACAGCATGCCCCGAGTGCCCCACACTCCCTATTTACTCTATCTTGCCCTGGACAAATTTTTTATGTTTCCCTGGATGAAAAAAGTCCTTAAAGGGAAATGTTTTGCTGATGTGGAAGAGGTAAAACAAAAAAATGGCAGAAGCACTAAAAGACATAGAAATCAAGACAAGTTCAAAAACTGTTTAAGCAGTGGGAAAAGGTCTCGATAGATATACTGCATCAACTGGAGAGTATTTTGAAGGTAACTGCAGTTTAAACATATAAGAATAAATACACAATTTTTTACAAATAAAGTTTGTTTTTGGGGGGTCTTCCCTTGTATATTATCATTTTCATTTCTTCAAAGCAACTTTTTGAGGTAGGTAATATTATTTCAAAAAATCATATTATGGATAAGAAACTAAGGCTCAGAAAGCTTAAGTGACATCAACTTTAGGTTTTTATGATGCTAAGGCTTAAGCTTTAGAATTTGTTTAGTGTGAGGCTGAAGCTTCTGGTCCTGGGACCACACTTTGAGAAATTCTTGGCAAGCCCCTCCAAAACCACATTAAAATGCACATTTACACCCCTAAAATGGAAATACAACGCTTCGAAGGAAGTCAGAAATAACTCTCCTCCAGAAAGACTGCGGACTCGAGCTCTACATCCAATACAGGCACAATGCCCTGTGTTGGTCACTTCTCCCTCGGGTGAAGAAGGTGTTTCGTGGTGAGCTTAGCATTTCCCACAATGCCCGGGGCACATAACTTAGGTAGTGCAGTGCCTAACCCTGTGATCTATTGTTGTCATTCGAAATAAAATACTTCTATGCATAGTGAAACAAAACCGGAAACGAGGGCCTGGCAAGCGTTGTGGTTTGTCAACGGTAACCCATTGGTATAATGATTATTTGTTTGTTTCTGAGGTTTTGAAAATTGTCTTAGAAAGCCTTAGGGCAAAAAGCCTCACCTGATTAAAATATTTTAAGTCAAACCATAGGAACTTCAGTTCACAAAGCTTCAGGTTACAGCCAGCAATTTTAAGAAACTCAAACGTGATAGGGTAGATGAATATATTAATAACAGGATATAATTTTTTGAGATTATTTCTGTTAGCTGAGCTGAAATAATTAGGCAACAGTAAATCTTCAGTTAACTATTGAGATTCTGAGGCTATTCATGAATTGCTATACAAATTGTTTAGTGCTTCCCAAAGAGCGTCCATGGAGCATTGGTTTCTGGCTTCTGGTTGCTGAGGGAAGAAAGGGTTCCCTTTAGAAGGCATTGCACTGCTCTCTTGGTGAAAGACATTGCCCATTTGCTTAGGAAACACACAGAAGGTTCTGTAGTAAAGCAACCAGCTTAACCTGTTCAAACCACCACTTCCCAAAATGTTTTGGCCACAGAGCTTCTCTCCCCACTCTTCCCACAAACCCCACTATGAATAACACCTTTCACAAGCTATTGAACTAAAGAAAAGTTCGAGGAAGCACCGATGCATAATTTTTAAACCAGCATTGGTACTGGACCAGTTAGTTGTGTGTATGTATTGCAAAGCTGGGTTCCTCCCACCCATAATTCTTACTTTTTCGTTAAGTATTGTTGATTTGCCCTTTGCTGAAATAAAAACCTGAACACACTTTGCTGCCATTTGATGACCGAAACACATAAGCTGCAGGAGATGCTAGGGTGGCTTTCTGAGTGCCTCAGTAAGTGGAATTCAGTAAGACCACAGGAACTGGCCTAACTGGGGGTTACATCAGCCAGGCCTGTAGAGGTTTAAAACGAAGTTTAATTTTATTACCTCCAGTAGATACCTTTTATTCCTTGGGTGCTGCCTAGGAAAGGTCCTCGGGGGAATCTGTTTTAATGACCAGAAAGAAATGATTTATAATTACAGTAGCACTTGTTTATCTGTTAATTGTACCTAAATTGTCTGAAAACTACTTGCTCAATCAGTGAGATGTTTTTGTCTTTGGAAATATTAATTGGCTTAGCAAATTCACTTTTTCTAGGTACAAGAAAGTAATCTTCAGCCACTTTTCCCCCAGCTGGAGGACAGGTAAATTTTAACCTAACCATTTTTCTAATTATCACATGTTTTGAATTAATGGGGTCCAAATTAATTAAGGTTTTATTATAGTTTCGTCCTTAGGAGACAGGGTTTCATTTCTCTCTTTCAAAGTATTTTCTAGCTGAATCAAAAGAAGATTAACCTCACCTTTCTCATTGTGTGAAGCCAATTGGGTTCCGACTTCTTTTTTCCTTCCCTAACATTCCTGAGGGTTATGAAATACTCCCTCTGTAAGGAAAAGATGAGGTGGGGGGGGCTATAATTAGGAAAATCTCCTGAGGTGATTCTGATAAGCTCCCTACCCCTGCTTGAGAATCCTGGTTTTATGCCTTTGATTAAAGCCTTGTACCCCTCGGGCAAGCATGGAATTGGGGCAGGAAGGGCAGCAGAGGCCCTGTCAGGACTCCAGCTAAGCTAGGGCTCTGATGGCAGGGGTTTTGTCATAAGTAGTCAGCTAAGACACAGAGAACCAAAAGTAAGTGGGCTCTGTGAGCATGACTAGCAGCACTATTAGCTGTCTGCACCATTTGCACTGAACTCTGGGAGTTAATAACCCAGGATCAGCCAGAAGGAAGGAGGTTGAAGGCCTCTGGTGTAAGCAGAGGTGGAGAATAAGGTTTAATCCGCTTGATGCTGGATTTATGAATGAGATGGAAAAAAGAAGCCCATCTAACAGGTTTTCCCACCCTTTCTCCAACCTCAGCCATAGACTCCTGAGGTTGCTGATAAAGATGCTATTAAATATGGGTTCATAGATAATAGAGGTGG
>PVKM010034536.1:0-15536 GCA_004027735.1 Carollia perspicillata
CGATGCAGTGTCTTTGTTGGCGGCTACGTTAGCGATCAAGTCTCTGAAGCTCAGGAGTTGCTCAATGTGCGAGTCACACGAAGAACACAAGACTGACGGATAAAAAGAGCTTCTGCCTTGCTTAAGAAGCTGAAAACCGTCAGTGCATTTACACAGTGTGATCATGGGTCGCACAGAGGCAGAGCGATGTAAAAAGACAGGACAGGGAAGTTAAAAGTAAAAGAGAAAAAAATCCTATTGCCAAAGTCACACCGTGTCTGCAACAGGGAGAGAGGAGAGAGCCGGGGCTGAGGGCCTGGGCGCCTGTGCATCACTCACCTGAGCCGGCCCCCAGCCCCACTCACCACTAGCTGTGTGACTGGACAAATCAGTCACCACTTCGCCAAGCTGATGGGGAAAACAATGCCTATCTTGTGAGACCACAGCAAGAATTAAACGCACTGAACCTATATGGCCTAGAAAATAGAAACTGCTCAGCGAGTAGGAACTATTATTTCTTTTAACTATATAAACATGTAGCCTTGGTAGCTTTTTCCATAATTAGAATATTAAACACATAATTAGACTTTGTCGTTCAAGTGTGCATTGGCTATCTATCCAACGTGCAAAGACATTTCCCAAAACTAACCCCATGAGAGCAATTCTAAACAAACAGAAACACTGAAAAATCTGAATCTTAATCTAAGTTTTGTCTCTTTGAAAAAACACACACACGCTGGCATTTCGGATGGAAGAGAGAATATTCTGCAGATGCTCAAGATTCATTCCTGTCGTATGGAGTGGTTATGGAGAATAGAGAAGTGTTTTTAAAGGGCAATGTAAGCTTCATTTTCTTTTTTCATTGTTTGTGCTACTACACTTGTCCCTGCTTTTTTCTCCCTTTGCCCACCCTCACAAGCCGCACCCCCGCCCCTCCAAGCCAATCCCCACGTCGTTGTCCGTGTCCATGGGTAGTGCACAATGTTCTTTGGCTAATCCCTTCACCATCTTTCACCCATTCTGCGCCCCCCTCCATTTTCACTTATTGCAAATAGAAAGTGGACATGAAGAACTAAAATAAAACACCACAGAATTCCTTTTCTTCCAAATAAACCTGACATTTCAGGAAATCTGATGAGGAGAGAAAAGAGAGATCATCACATCCCATGAAACAGGAGCACTCCCTGGAATGGGGTTCGTGGAGCGGAATAAATGGTTGGCTCAGAGCCCGACAGAACGCCTCTCACAGCAGGGACAGACGGAGGCTGGGCAGGACCCAGAAACCACAGAAACTTTCGGAATAAAGATATGGGATGTGCCTTCTGTCTGTTCTTGGATTTAAAGAAATTAAAAACACGGAAATTGACAACAATGTAAGTATGTTTAAATTTAAAACTAGCCCCACAACTTAATTTTATCGATAGAATCATTATTTATACACAAGCCTCTGTTTCTGTTGGAAAGAGTGATTCAACCATAATCAAGATCGTGATTTAGGTGTCCTGGTTCACATATTGCATGATTGTTGTCTTTGTGAATAGCGTGAGGAGCAGAGGCAGCTGGGAATGAAACGAGAGGTCCACTCTGCCGAAGAGAACCTGCTTCCTTCCCTGACTTCCTCTTTCCCAGGAGGCCAGACTCACGTCTACATAAGTATTTCAAATAGAAGTTTAACATCTCCATTCATTAAGGTAAACAACAAACAAATCAAATCTGATCGCTCCCTTTCCTCAGTATAATGCTTCTTCTTCTTACAACTTAATTTGCCTATATTTTAGTTGTAGTCTTTAATAAAATAGAACACGACCAGGATTTAAAATCTGATTAGTACAGATAAGTTTCCATCAGTGATTAGCATGTTTATAGGTGCCATCTTTCTTGTTTCTTTCCCTTTGTATTTCTGAGATTATTTTATGCATTGATTTTTAAAAAATAACACCCAGAAATAACATGATCATGAGCCAGCCCAATTCTTATGGGTCTTGCCATGAATGTAAACAAAACACGTACCTGATGTAACTGCCGCTATGGCCTTTGCAGGGGTGGTCAAGGCACTGATTAGGTTACATAGTGAGATCCCGCTGCTGTTCACTTTCTGAATCTCTGGTGTTTTTAAACTCCACTCTTCTTGCAATTTCTTGAGGTATAAAAACACAATATTTTTCAGTCTTCATAATATTTTCAAAGTTATACATTACAACCCAATTTCTTAAACATGTCTTAAAACAATATCGGTCGTGGGTCCCGATGCGTGGGGGAGTGGATGGAAGAACAAGGCAGCATCCCTATTTGCTCCGACAGCCCCGGGTGACCGTTGACACTGTTAGCAGTGAGGAGTGGAGCGGGGTCAGCCTGCATTCGGCTCCCAGCCGCAGCGGAAGCCCGGCTCTGCCTGGCTGCCATGGGTTCTAAACTGTCAACTGTAAGTATGGAGCGCTACACCAGGTAACAGTTAGGTTACAAGAAGAACTGTACTGGAAACGACTTAAAAAATGGGAATTCACAATTCCATTTAAGAGTGTGTTTTAATCATCAAAATTTCAATGAATTTTTAAAAACACAACCTCCACAAATTTGGAGTATAAAAATTGGTGCCACTGGCCGTAGGTTTTGACAAGTCAGACGACAAAAAGACTTGTACTAATTGTAATGGAGATTAAGTTAACTTCTGTCTTCAAATATTGGTAATAGTGTTATGCTCAGGCTACGGTGAAATGCTGAATTAAAGAGAGATTCTGTTATTTAACATTGTGAGACATGGCATAAAAATAGCTGAAACTAAGTAGAGATTTTGTGAGGAAGGGAACTTAGTTACTGTAAGAGTCAACAACTCACTATCCATCTCTTTAAAAAAGGCAAATTAATTCCTCAAAGGATCAGATAGCCCCATGCCATGATTTCTAAATATAATCAAAACATACCATACCTACATGATGATCTAACTTATATGACACTAAAAACAAGGAAACCACTATTAATCTGAGCCTCTAATTACCAACACAGGCAAATGAGCAATGAGTATCAGACATGATGATTCACCTTAGTTTCTTCCAAAGATTTTCCTAAATCATCTGCACCAAAAGAAGGCTGCACAATGGGAACTCTTTCTGTGGTCTCTTTTATCCACGACTTTAATGATTTAACCAGGACTTGGAAAGCATCCATCTGTTCTTGACAAGAAGACACAGCTTCTTTTCTAGATACAGAAATTATTGACGAATTTAAACCACAGAAAGGAATCATTCCAAAGGACTAATTACTAATAAATAATTTTTCTAAAATCAGTTTTAATGATAAGAAAAATCTTCCCCCACATACACTCTAACCATTTGATACAGGAGGAAAGGTGTATGGGTAGTAAATGAAATCAACTGAGAATTTGTCTAATTCTCAGAGGCAAGGTCTATAGATAAAGTCAGTAGAAGAAATCTGTACCCCATATGTAATGGCACTTCATAATGCTACATAAAGCCTATACAAACAGTATTAACATTATTTAGATTCAGTGAGCTTTGATCTGTCCACTTTATTGGCGCTTACTGCCAGCAGGCACAGAACCAGAGGGGAAACATTTACACATCACAGGCATGAGGAAAACGTCACGCCACCTAGTGGTTCTTACACTATACTACAGTCTTTAGTGGATGGAGAAAAGCAGGTGCTTTAAAACACAGATTTCAGGCACCAAAAGAGGTGGAGACCTAGTGACAGAAAAGTTTTAATGGCCGTCTCCCCTATAGATACTGAGGGAGCTCCTAGGTTAACTATGTAGTTCTTTCTGTACCTCACACCATGGAGGGGGGCACATGCCTAGCACCGGAACAGCTGTGGAGACAGTTAGACTGGGAACGTGGACGACATGTGGGTACCATGTGCACATGTGCAAGCGTGTGGAATACTGGCACATAAAAGCACACTGTGGCTGGATTAATTGCTGATGGCTGCGTGGTTTTAGAATCGAATCCATTTGAAAGAAACAACCTAGAGTTTACCTAAGACAACCAAGACCATTTCTTCTGTGTAAACTATGGATTAAATATTAAATGACAAGATGGAAAATATAGCTCCGTGAGAAGTACAGATAGTGCTCAGAAGCTTTAGGTAGAGAATTATGAAGAAATAACAAGTAGTTGAAAGAGAAATGACGACTTTCTATTTGGGGGGGGGTCTTCTGAATCAACATTAGCAAAACCAGATGTTCCGTGTGCGTTAAACGAACACGAGATCAGAAACACAACAGTTCAGTCACAAGGCTGAGCCCTGTACATCTTCATAGCTCAGCTTAGGTCCGTTCTCTTGTTTCTTATCTTGACTGTTCATAGAGTCATGTCTTATTAACAACTCAAACAAAGTAAATTATTTTACAGAAAAAAAAATAAAGCCAGGTTCTGAACTGAACCCAGAAAACAACACATCATGAGCTATCTTAAGGTTATTTCTGCCTCTGCAAATAAAAAGGTGGTATTTGCCAAAGGCTTCAGACACTCCAGTAAGTTGAGGTTATTTTCAGTAATACATTACTACCACCACTTTCCTTACATAGTGCTTTCTACTTTTATGTATGATGCCTTGAATTTCCCTCCTAAATATTTTAACAAAACTACACTTAATTTTAATAGCAAAAAAAATATCAACACAAAAGCACTCATCTAGTAGTCTGGGCTTATTCGTAAGTGTTCCAAGTTGTTTCAGGTATCTATGTAAGTAAATAAAAATAACTCATTCTTATTGGTACCACACAGAACAAAATCCAATTTGTTAAGTGGTGCTTACTTTTCTTTGATGGTATCCTCCATTTCTTTGAATTTCTTGGACAAATTATTCGTTTTTTCAAGAACCAGGGCCTTATCACCTGGTAAGCCATGGTGGGATATCTCCTTCAAGAGACTGTGCAAAACTTCCAGATCTTTCTTGCGTTGTAAGAATTCAGAAGTTGATTCCTAAAAAGCATTTAGATAGCCAATCAATGTAAGATGTTGCTAGATCTTCGAATGGCATCCAGTCAAGAAGTACAAATGTGACCAGAATCTGACATGAAAACAATCCTGCCCTATGGCCAGTATTCTAAATATAAATAAACATGCAAGCAGGTTGTTTAGAACACAGTAAACTTCACTTAATTGAAAAATTCACTTTTTACATCTGTCCCTTTGTGAGTTCTGGCACATGAGAAGCTTACATCACCCATGATATGCGAAAAGTGTATGTGTGAGTTACGGTGTTCACTTCTAATCAGTGAGCAAAGGCTTCAAGGAGAAGCTGGGCTTTTTGCTTTGTAAAGACAGAAAGCAGACATCTTCACTAATCCATCAGCAAATGAAATGATGATGGCTAATTATAATTCTGCCAATAAACAGATGAGCTTGTCTCAACTGTTCATGTACTTGACCGGCCTTGTGAAAGCCCAGGAAGACATACCTGCATACACTGAGACAATTCAGTAACGTCTTTTCCTGGCACATCTGCCTCAGTGAGGGTCTGCCTTTTTGTCTCTAAAAACGTTTGAAGCTTTTCTGAGAGGTTCTCAAACAGTTCTACTTTGGTTTTCAGCTCCTCCATTTTCGCAAGTTTCTCTTTGTGTTTACAGCTTGCTTCTGAAAACCGAACAGACAAGTCATTCATTTTGGCCTGCAGTGAGGACGCGGTAGACGGGTCTGTTGTTTCCATAAACTTCTTCACTTTTTCATTCATGGCATTTATACTGCCCTGGCGACTCGCAATGTCCTGTTCCAGCATCTGAAATGAATCAAGGATTGCATATGTTTTATAAGAATGTTTACAAATAATGTCCCAGAGTTTTAAAAATTACTCTTCCTAACAACATAAGCTTAACAACCTGTGACTGAGGAAGGTTAACGGTTGGGACTGACTGACAAGTCTGATCTGTCCCTTGAGGAATCCCATCCCAAATCTCTTCCAGGGAGAGTGGAGAACAGCTGGCTAGTTGCCGGAGAGAGGCAGGAGGCGGCTGCTCCTCCGCAGCCCCGGGGATCTAATGGAGCCTGGGGATTATTCACGGTCCTAATTTTTAAAAGGCTAGACAACAACAAGATTGATCTGATTAACCTCGTGTGCAGCTGGCTGAAGCAGTGACAAGCACGATAGGACTCGATGTGTGTGTAAGCCCCTATTATGAACAATATTCATGAAAAAGAACACAAAACTCTTTCTATACTCCTTCACAGAGAAATCATTTTACACATCTGTTTTGGTGCAAGCACTACTGTCCACAGATACATTCAGAAAATGTCTGTTCTTCTACATCCTTAAATTTATTTATCCTTGGAGCTATTTAGTTGGGTTTATTTTTTAATCTAAAAGTGGCATTCTTTCTTTCTTTTTTATATGTCACTTACGATGTTTTTACTGATGACATCCTGGAGAGCAGCAGAATTTAAGGGCACTTGACCTTGTTCTCTCAGAGAACTTTCCACACCTGCCATCCAACCGAGCATGTCATCCAGGCCGTCCTGTACGCTCAGTGAGCGGGTCAAGGTTATCTGGAGTTTCTCATTGCGTTCATTAACAGACTTGGACAGATCATCGTATCTCCCAACAATGTCATCTAGTCCAAAAAAATCAGGAGATGTTATCCACAAAGTTACCTCTGCCCTCGTCCTGTTCAAAAATACACTAAGAGGAAATCACAAAATTTCCATACCAAAGCTGGAAGAGAAGAAAGTTTAAATGATAAATGCATAATGTATAATTAGAGGACCATCTAAAATCTTAAAAAGAAAGAAAAGATCACACTGGAAGATGGAAAATATTTTTAAAAATAGTTAATACATGTATCATAGGCACTTGCAAAGAGAGTTTTAGATACATGAACATTTCAGTTGTCCCAGAGAGAGACGAGAGCAGTCCACACAGCAAATCCTGGGAGTAAATGCACATTCCCAACCTGAGATTTCAGATGAGCCACACTTATTGATCACTATATGGAAGGTAAAAAGGGACCCTCACACGCTGCTGTTCTCAAGGAACAAAATATGGAGTCATAAAATCTTGCCAAGAATCAACCTTTATATATAAAAATTCTCCCTCTCCCTGCGCTAGTTCTCTCCCTCTCACACGTGTATAAATTAAGCTTCTGTCACCATCTAAGCTAAATACTCAAATGCACAGAAACTGGCAAATGCAAATGTACTGAGAAAACATACAACAATAAAAATCTTCTTAAAATAAAAACAATTCAATTTAAAAATGGACAATGGACCTGAATAGGCATGTCTCCAAAGAGAACACAGAGTTGGACAATAGACATATGAACAGTTGCTCAAGACCACTAATCATCAGACAAATGCAAATTAAAACAACAAGGAGATATATCACCTCGCAGCAGTCAAAATAGTCATCATCAATAAATCAGCAAACAGCGAGTGCTGATGAGGATGCGGACAAATGGGATTCCGCTGGTGGGAATGCAGATCGGTGCAGCCACTGTGGAAAGCAGTGTGGGGAAACCTCAAACATTAAAACAGATCTGCCTTTTGACCCAGTGATCCTGCTTCTGGGAACATATCAGAAAAAAAACAAAATACTAATTTGCAAGAACATAAGCACCCCTATGTTCATTGCAGCATTATATATAAACTCCAAGATATGGAAGCAGCCCAACCATCCATCAGTAGATGAGTGGATGAAACAACGATGGGACATTTATATAGTGGAATACTACTCAGCTATAAGAAAGAAGAAAATTTTATCCTTTGTGACAGCATGGACCAGGAGATGGACCAGGAGAACATTAAGCTAAGTGAAATAAGCCAGTCAGAGAAAGACATACCATACGATCTCACTTATATGTGGAATCTAATTAACAAACTGAACTAACTGGCAAATTAGAGACAGACTCAGGGAGCAGGATGACAGCAATGGGGGGCAGAGGTTGGGGGTAGAAGGATTGAGCAAAAAGGAAAAAGGGCTCATGGACACATACAGTAGGGTGGTGATTGCAGGGGGGATAAATGGCAATGGGAAAAATACAATACAATAAAAATAAAAAGATAAAGAAGGTTGAGATTAGCCTTCTAAAATATATACAAATAGAATTTATTTAAAAAGTTTAATACCAGACAAAAGGGAAAAATAAACAAGGTTAACAGGTCAACATATCTGAGATGAGATTCACTATACTTTTAATTCTGAAGATGTAAGATGCTTAAAAAAACCCTTCCTGGTCTAAGTTTTCGCTTGCATGTAAAGCTCTACATTTTAACATCCTACATTCTATGCTGCGGAACAATGAAAAGTTCCAAGGATAACAGTTTTTAACATTCTCTCCCTCTCTGAAACAACCTGGTTTTAATTGTTAATTCATCACTTGCATTCCAAGAATTTGAAAAGTATTTTAATTATCTCTGAATACTTTAGTCTGATGCACTGTAAAATCCTTCAGTAGAAGAAAATTTGGACCTAAAACATCTCCATAAAAATGAAGTATCTTGCATGCTTGTGTTTGGCCCAGGGAATGTAATCCATAGACACAAACAATTTTACTTCTTCATCGTTCCGATATCGTATCATGAGAAAACAGGCAAATTTCCACTGAAGTGAGATGTTACATTTCGATGACTCAGAGAGACAGTCAGGCTCCCATCACTAAAACACAATGAAGCCCCTTGGAATGCTGACGGGGGCGGGGGGGAACAGCACTGAATGAGCCCCTGCGACTGGCAGGGGACTAAGCAATGGGTTCAAGCAGGAGTCCTAATTTCAAAGAGCAAATACTCTGAATTGCAGGTCATGATGGGCAGGTGAGCTGCTTCTCAGATGGGCAACTCTGGCCCCAGGGTCACCTTGGCCACCCTTTAACCGTGCTAGTGATTTCCTGACCAGCCACCTTAATGACATAAACTCGGGTCTGGTGTTACTGGTATTTCTGGACTTCTCTGTGAAGAAATACTGTCACTGAAGGAAAATCTTGATTTTGGTAATTAAAATTATTTTCGGAAAAGGTACAGAACAAAATGAACTAAAATATTATCTTTTAAGTGGTTGATTTTTTTTAGAAGTCATATAGGTCCTAGAGAAACTTCTCTAAATCTTAAATATACTTACACATATTCCTAGAAAATTATGCCTGAGAGAAGTTTTCAAGTCTTAAAATACTATAATGCATGGGCTGTAAACAAATAAAAGCCAAACTAAGTATGATTAACCATGGGGAAAATGCCAAAACGCCTCTTCGAATACCAGAGACACGTATAACACAGTTGTGCTCCCCCCTCCCAGTCCCTGCACTCGGACCTCACAGGGGCCAGGCCAGCATGGGGCGTGGGGACAGCGCCCTGGGGCGCAGGAAGCAAAGGCCAGAGCTTCCATTCGTATTTCTGTCTTGTGCTTTGAGACTTTACATTTGTGTGTTTTACAGTCACAGGACACATGATGTAAGACAGTCATATGTGTATGTAATCTAGGAATATGTGTGCGTATATGAGGGCACGTACTACGAATTCTTTGATTAGGGTGCAAGATCAAAAGAGGTTGGATGTCTGTATAAAAAGGCTCCCCCCGTACAAAGCAGTTTTGGAAGAGCAACGCTTCTTCTTTCTCTCTGTCTGAAATTTCTATTCCGATTTCGGTTCATGCCGTCTTTGGGGTGAGACGTATGTCTGATCATCTGCTCGTCCCTCAACCCCTTAAACCCGCGCTCCTGCTCTGGAGAGAAAGATCCCACCGAGAGTCTGTTTTGGAAAGTCCTACTTTCTGTAGTGACGATTAGATAAAGGGTTTCTGGTACATCGTCTAAATGTAAAATTGAAATTTATCTAAATTCCTAAATAGACTCTTTTCAAACTACACCGCCCCCACGTCCAGATTCTGACATTCCTGCCGAAGGAGGCATGCCTTCTCCCAGAACGAGCAACGCCATTCCACAGGGCAAGGCTGTGAATGAGAAGTTCGTGCTGGTGAACCTTGTCTCCGTATCCACTAGAATCCCTTCATCTAAAACAAGGAAATGGACACTCACCCAGTGTTTTCTGGATTTCATTCTTGGCTGGAAGCAAAGATCCCCTGGCATCTAAAAGCACTTCGGCTGTTTTTTTCAGTTTCTCTACAGCAACCTGTTGACTTGATATCTGTCCTTGTAGAGCCTGGAGGACCGAATGCTTCAATTACTCTTGGTAGGACAAAGTAACAGATTTCCAATAGGAGAAACATGACTTACAGAAAGGTAAAGTTAAGGAGGAAACCTTTCATCACCATAAACTTACTCCAGAATTCTTAGACTACAGCCAGTTATAAAGTAGCATTAGCAGAAGCATCAACCAGTCAGGATAATACAAAGTCGGTCTTGAAACAAATCTTGAGCATATGTTCATGATAACTGGCCTTATTCCTGACCTTGTGACCTCCCCGCATCCTTGACCCGAGTTGCCCCTTAACCCCCATTTTTAGGTTTTGTACAATACTCCCACTATTACCAGGAAACAAAACCAAACAAAAACCAAATATCTCCCCTTAAAAATATAATTAAGGACCTCTATTTCAGCAGATCCCGAGTCACATTTCTTTCTGTTATTTCAAGAAAAGTCACATAACATTTATCATATTCAAAAAAATCTTGCTACATTTTGTGAGAAATACAGAAATCAAACACACATGGAGCTTACTCGCAGAGATCCCCTAGCCTAAGACAGGAAGTGATTAAATGCCAAAAGTGAGTTAAAAAAAGTACCACCAGAAGCTGAGAGGAGGAATAACGGGAGAGGAAAATGGTGTCACCTCTGGGACAGAGGCGTTGAGATGGGTCCTGAAGAAAAAGCCTGGATTTGGGCAAACGGAAGTGGAGGTGGAGAACAAAGAGAAGGAACAAAGATGGGAACAGAAACATCTGGGGAAAACGAGAGTCCCGTCCCATGTGAGAATGCGCACAGTTGAATACATACTAATAGGACCGGAAAGGCCTCAAATGTCAGGCTGAGGAGTTTACACTTTATCTTCCAACAATAGGGAAACACTCAGAGCTCTGGAGTGAGAGGGTGTCATGCTCTGAGCTGTCTCATGGAAGGCTAAGTCGGCAACACTGTGTGGGAGCCACTCAAGGGGACAAAAGGAGGCACGAAGACCAGTTACAGGCAGCTTCGCAGTAATAAAGTAGAGAGGGCATGTCTGCGCTGAGAAAGCAGAGCTGGTTATAGAGTTGGGAAGAGTCCACGGGACTCCATGACTGATTATCTACAGCTGTGCTGTCCAATATGGTAGCAACTAACTACATGTGGTTTTTAAACTTAAATTCATTGAAATCAAATGGAACTCAAAATTCGCTTTCTCAGTTGTACTAGGCACACTAGTACACTAGTTGTACTTTGCACTAGGCAAGTGCTAAGTAGCCAGGTGTGACTGGGGGCTACCATGTTGGACCAAGCAGATTAAAGAACATTTCCATCATCACAGAATGTTCCGTCAGACATCTCTGCTTGAGAGGGCAGGTACAAAGGACAGAGGTGAGACTTGAGAAGCACTCAAAGTTTTTGAGCCTAGGTAATGAATGGAATTCCTAAGCCAAAGTGGGAGCAAGTTTAGGAGCAAATAAGAGTCTGTTCGGGAATTCATGACTTCAGAGTGAATTTGGGGACTCGCACACAGAAACAGCAGAGCTGACATAAAGGAGACTCTGAACACAGGCTGCAACTAGACACAAAGTCCTGGGGGTCAAGCCCTGTTATGAGACTGAGGGAGAAAGCACAGAAATCCCAGAGAAGGAGGCCCTGAAGAATCATGGAGAGTACTTACATCGAAGTGATAAGGAGAGGAAAAAAGACAGACCAAAAGTGACCAGGGAGGTGGAAATGAGCCCATAATAATGCTGTCCCCAAAGTTTACAGGAAGAGAGGAAGTGGAAATGGTTAACTGTCAGCTGCTTCGAAAGGATAATGTAACCTTTAGTTTGCTGCATAGAGGTCCCTGGAGTGCTCTGAGTGAGCAGATGCATGTCAACAGCAAGAATGAGGAGAAAAGAGGCAGAGACAGGAACCATCAAGTCTTGCAGAAGTTTGGCCCTGCCTTCCTAACACCTCCGTCCAAATGGGCTGCCTGGCCACCCGGGCCCCGTGCTTGGCTTTACTTTCACTTGAGGTACTCAAGCTCCTCTTCTAGTCTCACATTTGGATTTCAAATTCAAATTCCCATATGTCTGACTGTAGATGAACTCATCCCTGGCCATGGGCCCAGGTTTCCAACAGCCTCTTGAATGTTTCCATCTGGGTGTAAACAGTCACCTCAAATTCAAAAAGCTAAATCTGAACCCGTATCTCATTCCCTCCACCTGTACTTCCTCCAGGGGTTGCACCTCATTATCCAGGTGATAAACCTAAGGCTCCTCCTGAACACCCTCCTTTCCACATGCAAATCCACGATCGAGACCTAACAATTTCACCTGCTAATTTTTTTTTAAATCAGACCTCTGCTCCATATTTCTGGATCACTGTAGGATAATCTCTCACTTAATTGGAAACAGCATTCTAACTGTGCTCCCTGCTCCAACATCTTCCCTGAAATAGAACCCCCCAATGCATTTGGTGGAAAACACAGATCTGACTACTGATATCACTCCCCTCTTTAAACTCTTTCAGAAGCTCCTTATTCCCTCCATAATAAATGCAAAACTTGAGCATGCTACAAAAGGTCCAGTGAAATCCATCCATTAATGCTATCTCTAATCTCATCTTTCTCTGCTTTCTGTCCCTGAAATGTCCAACACACAGCTATTTCTTAGCTATTTGCTCATGCTAGACCCAATGCCTCAGCATTTCTATACACCAACCTTCCCACATGCAACGTACCCCCACCCCCCATCATCCTGAGCTTAGCTCTTATTCCCAGTTTAAAATTCAGCTGGGAAGCCTTCCCTAGCGCTCTCCTGACCCCTATTTAAGTACTCCTCCTCCAGGAGCTCCTGTGAATATCACTGGATGGATTTGTCTCTTCTAGCAAACTAGCTTCTTCAAGAATTAGGAATTTATCCCGTTCAGGTTTCTATTATTACTGCCTAGCCCAGTGTTTGCAATATAGAAGGCCTGGATAAAAGTTCCCGGAATACGAAGAAACCCAAAGCACTAATTCAAAAACATACAAGCACCCCTGTGTTCATTGTAGCATTATGTACAATAGCCAAGATATGGAAGCAACCTAAGTGCCCATCAATAGACGATGGATAAAGAAGATGGGGGACATACATACAATGGAATATGACTCGGTGATAAGAATGAAATCTTGCTATTTGAGACAATGTGGATGGACCTAGAGGGTATTATGCTAAATGAAATATTTCAGAGAAAAGATGAATACCATATGATTTCACTTATATGTGAAATATAAAAAACAAAATAAACAGACAAACAGAACAGACACACTCATGTACCTGATGGTTGCCAGAGGGGAGGGGGGTTGGGAGAATGGGTGAAAAGGGGGAAGGGATTGAGAAGCACAAATTGGCATTTACACAGTAGTACCGGGGACATAACGTGCAGCATAGGGAATATAGTCAATAATATTGTAATAACTATGTATGTGGTGTCAGGAGGGTACTAGGCTTATCGGGGTGATTGCTTCATAAGGTATATAGATATCTAACCACTATGTTGTATACCTGTAGTTAATATAATATTGTATGTCAACTGTAACTGAAAAATAAAAACATTTTAAGAAAGAAAGGGATATTTAGGAAAAAGTTTGTGGAATAAATGAGTGAATGAATGAGTAAATAAATGAAGATAGCAGGTGGAAGACTTGAAAAGATCCTTTTCTATTTCAGCCTTTGATGGCAACAACAGCAACAAAAATAAACAAAATGCAAATGCCTTAAGCAATAGCAACAATTTCCTCAACTTATTTTTACAGTCGAGAAATGGTGGCAATGTCCAGGCAATGGCACGATGTCAGAAAGCCCACCGAACTGTGACTGGCATGTGGTCTCTGGTTTGACTACAGATCCTGCAGCTGCTCCAAGCGGCCAGAGGGTCTGTATCAGAGAGAATCTGCTTGGGAAAGTCTCCCAGAAGTCTAGTTACAGAGAAGTATTATATGAGAAACTCCTCCAGGAACTTGACCTATGACCAGACTGAAACCTAAGCCGCAGGGACAGCTTATTTGCACTGCGTGGTTATTCAGGATATAAAAAAAGGTTAAGGGTTCCTCCAAAAAACAGCAGTTTTAGAATGTGAGTTCCCCAATGGCAGAGGTAGGGTTTTAACATCTTCGCGTCTTCACAAAACCTAAAGGTGGGCCTGGCACGTAAGTGTCTACCCAACACACACACGTGAGTGCCACTGTGGTTCTAGAAAGTCAGCCAACATTGTGGTTCTAGAAAGTCAGCACCCCCAACACTGTCGAACTCAGAAATGGATTACAAAAGAAGCTTTCTTTTCTTCATCTTTCTCTTCAAAACATCCCATACTTTTTCTGTCCATAATTATGTTCAAGAGAGTCAAGAGTTTTTATTCCTAATATGGTATCAGGTTATAATTTAGCCACAGTAGTGGTTTATAGTACTAATTTAGGGGAAAAAACTACAAATTAAAGTATTCAACTGAGTACCATATATTGTTTTTAATGGATTTCAGTGAAATTAAAACATGAGAGAAGCATCAGTGACAGGGAATACTGAAAGATTATGACCTTGATCTCTAGCCTGGACCAGAAAAGGATGAACTTCAGCACTTGTCCAGCTCATAAAAGTGTCCTGACTTATAGCCACCTCAGAGATCAGTGAGAGGTTGGGAGGTGGACATGTCAGTCGACATGACCTAGCCCCATGGCTGGTCCCCAGCCCAGTCCAAGAAAGAAGCAGGGTCACTGTCCTCCTTTCCTCCCCACATGTCTCCTCCCTCCTCTCATCCCATTCTCCCAGCCCCCTTCTCTCCGCCTTGGTCTTACACTGCCACACTGCACCCCAGGGTATGATTTAGCTTTCTTCCAGCCGCAAGGCACCAGTCTCCGGCAATTCCTACTGTGAAGCTCACTCAGTTGGGACCTGTTCTCCTTGTTAACAGCACGGTAATGATCTTTGATTCTGTAACTAATAGAGGTAACTAAATTCTGAACGGGAGTTGTTTAACTGACAATACAGTGTTTACTTTCTAGCTATCACAGTGATAACACTAAACTCGCCTGTTGAAAGGAATCGAAGAATGGATTTATGAAATTCAACTTTCAAACTTAAAATTATTGGTCATATGGACTAAGAATAAGATATTTCAAAAATTATCTCCCCTTACATTAGGATGTTAAAATATGCTTTAAATTTAAGAAACAGAGACTCTCCAGGCCACCGTGGATATGGCCGAGGCCTCCACAGTTATGCTGTTCCCACATCGAGCCTGCAGTTTTGAAGAAGCAGGTAGACTTTTTGAGAACTGTGCTGGGTAAAAAAAAAGTTTGTATCTCTATGAATCATGGGACTCTCAATAGGAATACCAACCCTGGTCCTCAGAGCCCACACGTGACAGTGACACCCCTTCTTCCCTGCTACCTGTCCCTTCTTCAACAAGTATTTACTGAGTACCCACAACGGGTCAGGTCCTGTTTTAGCTGCTGGGGATATGGCAATG